>JAYESA010000014.1:140027035-140292035 GCA_036927795.1 Iris macrosiphon
ATATATATATATATATATTTATATTAATTTGGTTCTATTTATAGAGTTCTAATTATAGAAAGGGCCATATGTGGCATCATATTTGGCAAACTACCTAACTAACTAACTACCTAACCACCCAAGATCCTAACCAACCAAATTCCAACCATAACAACCCACCCCTCTTCATAATTTTGTGCAAGTGTAGTCCCCTTGGTGGCCGACCCCTACAAGCCCTAGGAACACCCCCTCCTAGGTTTAAATCTATCCAAAAAGCCTATATATATACCCCCTTATCACAAAACCCTAACCCTAACAACTCTCTCCCCTTTTTGGCCGACTCCTCCCCTATCCTTCACATGTAAGAGCAACCCCCCTTGTCATCTACCCCTCGCAATATTATCTTCTTCACCAAAAACTCTCTCATCTCTTCTAAAGCTCCACCTTTTATCATCCTTCCACCTAATCTCCTCCAAACAACCATAAAGTCTCCACCATTGCCATCAAACCCATTAAGAACCCATTTCCATCATCATCAACCCATCAAGAACCCATTTTTATCATCATCAATCCATCAAGCAAGGCAAGTACAAGCAAGAAGGTGCGTTCTTGAACAAGAAGAGGTACCGTTATCCAAACCTTCAAAGCTTTCGGGTAAGGATTCAAACTTCTCTTCTCAAATCTTCTTTGAATGACTCTCTTAGATTTATGTAAGTTTAATGTTCTAGAAACCTCCCTTTCCATCTTTTTCCACCATAAAAAACTATGAATTTTTTTTATGTTAGATTGATAATAGATTGGACAACAATAGGGCTAGTTTTAGACTTTGTGACACGGTTCTTGGAGGCTTTGTTGTTAATTCTTAAAACTGAATTTATTGGTAGTTTATTACTATAAAATAAGTATTTTGAATTATTTTTATGATATTTTATTAAAATTTTGAACCATAAAAATAAGGGTCACTAGCCTAGGTTTCAGATAATTTTGTGGCATAGTTTTGCCCATAAATAGGGGTTATTTTAGAAAAAATAAAAGATGATTATTTTATGAGATTAAAATAGAATAAAATATGATATAAAATAATTTTTTATGAATATAAACCATACCCATGAACTGGCAATGCTTCGAACAAGTTCCAGACAAAACTAATCAACTTCAAGTAGCCATAATATTAAAATATGATTATTTTGTCAATTATGGAATTTAATGGTTAAAAATTAATATAAATCAGGTTTAAATCAATATTACATAATTTATTATGATTTATGTTCATGTCCTTCTATTGGGGACTTAACCGTGAATTTTGGAAGTCATAAACCATGGAACTATATTTCGATACCTCGTAAAACGTGTAAGTTGTTGTATCAAGAATTTATATGTTAGGATGAGGTTGGACTTGGATATTAATGGTTTATAATAAATTAAACAATTTATTTGCAGTTACAAGATTATTGATTAGATACTTAAAGTAGAAAATTTATTGTTTAGGTCAATTAAATTTCGGAGGAGTGGACGCGGGACCAACTTTGCAACTACATATTGCAGACCCAGGAAAGTATACATTGAAAAACTTTCAGTAGATCCTATTATATTAATTGCTTGTATTTATTTCCATATTGAGTACTAGTGATGCTCTCATTTGTATTTCACTTAGCTGGTCACATAGCTTGCCATGAGGATCTGTTGTTTCTTACTGTATTTCATTTGGCTTGAGTATTTTTTGTATGATGCTATGTCTCCTGAGGACTTGGATCTGGATTATATCCCCAGGTGTAGACGAGGAGAGCTATCCCGAGATTTACGGGGCAGCGACTGCTATTGGAGAAGTACACGTTGCAGAGGACGAGGTTATTCCGGAGGACTTCTCTTGAGTACACAATATTCTCACAATTTATTTATTATGCCTAGTTTTCTTAGATATTTGATCTTGTAGTGACTTCTGGATATTGTACTTGAACATATTTTACTTTTCATTTTGATGACGGGTTGTTCCCCGTGACATTATTTATATTGCTTTGGTTGGATAAATCATTTTATATTATTGTGGCTGGACTTGTCTCTTTGTGATTTTGTTACTTATTTTGGATGAGATTAGATATATAAACTATGAAAGATATTTATAGACCATTTTATATGTATTACAGCTTAAGTGCACTCTAACGGGTCCATTAAATTAGGTTTGCCCATTGGAGTTGTGATGCTGGCCATTGCCACGTGGCTAGTCCTTTGGTATTTTGGGAGTGGGGAGTGACAAAAACAGTTAAAGAAAGTAATATCATGATGAGCAAGGAAAGTAAATGACTAAGAGGATAAATATAGTCATAGTTAATTTAAGAAGCAAGACAAGATATGCATGGTGAATCAAGAAAATACGGTAAATAAAGACTGTAAATAAACAAGAACTGAACTAGATAGATAAGATGTGTGTCCAGCGAGTATCATGTGAAGACAGTAAGAAGGTAACTAAACTAGAGTGTTTTGAAATATCACTTTCGATATGTAAACGACTAGGGGTAATACGGCTCATCGCACGTGAGGTGTGCGATTGTTATCTTTCCAGATTAGACCAGTAGGGGGTGATTCCTTCTTTTGGAAATATTTACATGTCTACTAAGATATTTTCTTGCCCAACTAGTATAAATAAATCCAAGTCCCGACACGCAAATTAAGTACGAGGCCAGCCAGATAAAAATAAGTGATGCCAGTAAGTGAGTCCTGATGTGATGCCAGTAATGAGTCATGAAGTAGAGGTCAGACAAGTATGATGCACGTGTTGCTAGAGAGTGAATCCAGATAATACTAATTAGTGTATCAATAGTGTCGAGAAATCAAGTAGAATAATACTATAAACTAGAATCATAGTAAATATCAAATAATAAAAACTATCAGAGAATGTACTCATCTATGGCCTTAAGAAAATAATGTGACTTGATGTCCAAACTAGTGTCATATAAATCTATATACAAGATCTCATGTCATTTGGTGTGATGAAGTTATAAACAAGTTTAAATAAGCTAAATATGGGTTTCTAGGTCATTTCTAGTTCATACTAGTCAAACTAAGTCAAACTAGTTTAGTAGCTTAATTTTTGGTTCACACCTAGCTTCTAGGGTGGTTGCAAGGCTAAACTATTTGATACTAGGTTGTGACTAGGTTTCTAGGTCCATACTAGTCAATACTAGCTACTAACTATACTAAGATACTATGTTTATCCTTTACCTTGAGATACCCCATTACCTTGACTAAAATCTTAAGGTAATTCCCAATACCTTGGTCATATATCTAGTCATTAGATATAACAATATATACACTCTATGTATATAGATACTAATACCTTAGTTATACTGATATCTGTATGCTATGACACACAATACCTACACAACTTCAATCCGTACCTTGTTGTTAACATCCCATGGTTACTTGCACATAAACACTCACAAACTGTGAACTCTACTATCTAGTGCACCCAACCTCTCAATACTTAGACACCAACCTAATACCACTGCCCAGACTCATAGTGTACCATTGAACTATCCCTCACTGACACACTAACTCACATTTGTTATATCTTGGTTCCAAGTCATTACCTACTTGACATTTCCCTTAAGTCACTCATAACACTCCTCCTCATCATCCCATCTGCTCACATAAATAGCCACACAGGCTCACCAAAGACATACTCCCACACCTAGACACTTGCTACTCTAAGTATACACTCCAAACCTCCTCTCATTCCATACTTGTTGTTGTGCAGTACAACCTGAGTTCCCCCTCTCTGTTAATCACCTACAACCTTCCCAAAAACCACTACCTGCACCACAGTGACAGGACCTCACATGGACACTGCATCATAATAATCTGTACCCACATCACTTTGTTAAACCGTGCACTGCACATTATGGTGGGAACACTCACTGATACACATTGGTATCAGTCCCTAACATCACTACACCTCAAAACACTCATCTCTTACTGATATCGAAGTCAACATCCATAGCAACATCTTTATATGTCCACAATAGGACATCACACTCACAGACACCTATATAAGTACTGATAAATCTCACATAAGCACCTTTGCAACTGGATATTTCACCTTGCTGCACTCTCTGGTGCACTTGGTCCGGCAGTGCACTAATATACTGTATTACATAATTATTTAATCCCCATCTCCAATACCTGATACTAGAATTTACCCCACTGCCTAATATACCAAAAATACTTAACCCCTAATGCTAGTACCTATCCTGCACTGTCTTGGCACCCATACATGATGCTCCCTCAATTGGTACCCGAGTATCCTGACACCCACATCACCCTTCATGAATATATGATACACAATTCCTATCCAAATCAATACCATCACGAACATCACTCTGATACACCACAACTATCACTTAGACCCTCTAAGAAGACACATACTATACACCCTCACCCTCATGAATCTACATCGATTATGACATATCCTACATTTGCACACAACCAAATCTATCTATGGATACTTAACCAATTAAATATCCTAACATTCCCATGATACACCCTCACACAAGATATCTCCTCCTAATACTTAGCTCACCAACTGAAACTATTGCTCTCCAAAACCATAGTTGGTAGCACTGCATTTACAGTTTATAATACAGTCCTCGAACCACACCACTGCCCTCGACCTACTCCCTACTGTCACACCGAAGCACACTCTTCACCGGTGCACTCACTCACTCTCTCTCTCTCTCTCTCTCTCTCTCTCTCTCACACACACACACACACACACACACACACACACACACACACACACACACACACACAGTCTGCAACACCATAACCTAAGGACACTTCTCTACATATTTGAACCCATGCTCATGCTCACGCTCACTGTGCATTGTTATAATGTGATGTGCACTACAAATACTTACCTAATGGACACATCACTCACACAGGTTGATGAGCAACCTGCAGTTGCTCTCCCTCTCAAAATTCTCAGCAGTACCCTCACGAGCTTGTAGACCAACTGCAAATGCAGTACCCCTCTATGCCCACTGTTGTGTAGTGGTCAACACCAACTCAGTCCATTCCCAGTTACACCCTGGTACACCCAAGTCTCCTCTCATCAAACTGAACCTCCCCCACTAGAACCTCTGAACCCGGGTCCCCTTCAAGCCTATACACACCCACATGCTAATAACACTGGTACTCTCCTATACACTCATAAACTAACTTATATTAGATACACCATGCATATAGACACACACCAATTAAATGTAATTCATCAAACCCCTTATGGACACCCTCATCAATACACAATAACCCATAACATTGATACCACTTCTAACACCCATGATAGATCAACCCATATTAACAAACACCTAGTGTGCAACACTTAGTGTCACTACTTGTGTATCATGATACTCATGATACTAATACCCACTTTCTCTAATACCATGATACACCATCTAATTACTATATATCATCACTAAATACATCAAATAGGATATGATACATCTATTCTAATGCATATACAAAGAAAATGACACAAGGGAACACCTACCCATAGAACTTACCAATTCTACCCTCCGTATCATAAAATTTATGACACAGACATCCCGTATCTAATTGTGGATATGTGTCTAGTCCCACAACCCCGATCTAAGTCTATTTAGATCTAATTGGTCTCATGACACATACTTGATGTGTCAATCTCGTAATCTCCCCTAATTGGATATAAATTACCATATAGATTCTATAATACAAGTCATATGAACCTAGTTCTTGATCCTATGGGTAGTCCTAATCCAAGGGATGATTCCTAATGGTTAAATGCATGAATTAGAGTCTAAATCAATGGGTGGATTCAGAATTTACCTATTGGGAGATGGATTCCCAATGAAATGCTCAATAGATACAATTAGGGCACAATTCTCCTTGTCAATTCCTTCTCATTCAAGTGCTCCTTGCAATCCAAGCTCCAATACTTCCTAGATGATGAAATTGAGAGGGGATGTATATGAATTTGGTTGAATTTGATGGAGGAATGAGTCAATTTGGGGATGAACTAAATTGGAGATCTAAAATGAATCAATTGTGGAGAGGAAAGAGAGAGGAATCCCTCTTAAATCTGGCCGACCCCCTTTCTTCCCCTCAAAGCAATATGTAATGTCTACAATGCCCCTACTAACTAGTCATGAGATATCAATTAGGTAGGACTATATTAGGAAGTTTCTAAACTAATAAAAAGAATTTAACTCTCCTAATTAACTAAAAGAATAAGTCTAATTGGGCATAGTCAAATATTGGGCTCAATGTGTCATGACTAATCTAATTTGGTCCACTAGTGAAGTCCAAATAAATATGCTAGTCCACTAACTCTTAAATAAATAGCACACTACATAATAATAATTAGTAGCATAAAATTATATATATAATACAATCACTAAATATAATAAATACAAAATAACAAAAATACCCTCATCTAAAAATGTGGGGGTGACATTATGCGACCCTCAGCTTGTAAGATCTTTCTGTTACAACCAAAAAGATCTTCACACAATCAGTGTTGACTACGTGTCCAATAGACAAAGTCACACACACAACGGAGTTGAAAATAACCCCAAAATATTATCAACATCATATCCCAACCGAGGCCACATGGTAGTACGCCCATGGTATGCGGCTACCGTTGTAACCGTATTCTGTTGAAGGAGCCTCATACGGCCACCAAACAGAGACATATGCGACATATATAGCCCATCATCATGATGGCTATAAAAATTAGGGTAGCATACCCCATAAGGGAGTGAGCAACATACATTCACACATGCTCAGGAGAGAGAAAATAAAAGAGAGCATGCTCATTCCTTCGTCGGACCATCAACGGAGTAAAGGAGTCGTTGCAGTACTCGATCTCCATTGTCATATTTCCCATAATCTAAATATTGTACTTAGAACTTCTGTCTAGGATATTTTATACTTCTTTTGTTTGTTGTCCAGCTGAGCTCTTTCAGCACTTGTAATGGTAAACAAGGTGGCGACTCTGCTGGGGACATCCTTCGCCTCTGATGAGAAGGTCATGACGTAATCCAACACGTCGAAGCTGGGTTCGACCCAGAAGATGCTGGTGGTATGCCTCGACATGCAAGCCTTCGAGGAAATGCTCTCCGAGGGCAGTGCTTCGCCGAGTCTAGCAAAGTCTAATAAGACCCGCATGACATTGGTAGTCAAGGCCGTTGTGCCCCCATCCAACTGCGGAGCATGCGCTTCCTGTTTTTCTCTCTGTCACATAAGACGCACATCAGGCATCCACACATGCTGTCCCCACTCATGCGACAGCCTCTTCTGACAAGAAAAGTGCTCAGCACTTGAGCTCTGGTAGAGAAAATACTACGATGCCAAAAGTTCAAGTGATAAGGCACATTCCGCGCGATCACAAAAAAGGTCGCATAAGAAGGCCCATGCGACACCAGACTCCAGCCGCAGGCATAAGGCCGTATGCGGCCCCAACGGGAACAGAAGCACAGTCTTCGACTGAATCTCATGAGGCGTTGATTCCATGCGCTATGCTGAGAAAGGAAAAATTTTAAACTTGGAATCTTCATACTATGCACCAGGGCGTGCTAGAAAGAGGAAGTCTAGGGTAGTACGAGCTCGCCAAGCTCAAGCAAATGCTCATTTAGATGATCGTCAGCAGGCACCGCTAACTGTTATGTGTGCCCCTGACGAAAAGATGTACAAAACTGACCCATGCATCCAACCCGCAGTGGCAATTGGACAGGGTCGGACTCAAAAGTCTTCTACTAACGAGCCAAAAAAAGTTCGTGTAAGAACCTATCACGCCCTAGTTCAAAAATACGTAATACTAGAAATACGTAAGCATGCCAGCCGTATGTATATGAAAACTCCAATATATGGAAACCATAATACATACGTACGCTGTATTATGAATAATAATTCATAAGTGGTATATAATTGTCACAAGTCACATGGCATAACTAAATCTCATCCACAAAAATTATAAAAAAATAAATGATTAAATATGTCAATGAACCAAATATGAACTAGTCGAGAGGAACTAATAGTTGGATGGAGACAAATCCACTACCAAAGTAGAATATAAAAGTAGATATAATAAGTACATCATCTAATGATCAGAGAGGCTCGAAGGGAAGACCTCATCGAAAGAGAACGAAGTAGCAAGTCCTGATCCGTGCTCCTGTGAATAGTCATGATCGTCTACACCTGAAATGGGACCAGGTCCAGATGGACGTAACAAGATACATAGAAGTATGCCAATAAAATACTAAAAATAAACATCCAAAGGGTCGCCTAACCGTCTATGTGAATGCACTTTTTAGAACAACTTTCCAACACGTGGGCTATCTGGCTAAAATGGGATTGGCATGATTCTCTCAAAGAATTAGGGGCCAAAAAAGCATGACGTCTTTTGAACGTCAGAGGCCGCCTGTAGATATATAATATAAGGGTCATCTGACCACGCATCTCCGGTGGAGAGTACGGGTTACATAAAGAAAAGTACAAAGGAGTCCAAATGCCTTACTTGTTGTTCTCTTCACCCCATGCTCTATTCATGCCATATCCATGATACTATGGTACCTCTAATAACTCCTAAGTCTTCTAGCATAATAATTTTATTAGCAGTTATTCCCTATCGCACGTCCCATATGTACATGTGGCCATCCCATTATGCAAGTTCGTGTCTTACATGAGACTCACACTCGTGTAACAACTGTGTCACGACCAATGAAACATAATAATGTCTCCAAATCATGGGATGGTCTCGTAAAACTAGGTCGACATGCATAATATATAATAAAGACAAAATACGATGCCACCGTCGTTGCACCCAAGTTATTCTTGGATGCACAGTTTATATAACAGTTAAAATATATGAACTAAATAACAGAAATAAAATGCATGCACTATATGGAATGTAAATCACTGTACAATGGCAAGATATACTTGCTTGGCAAATAATCTGCGTAGTGTAAGTGTCCAGAAGTCAAGCACAAGGGATCAGAAACTATGGACTCCGAATGAACGTCTCCGGATGCTGAAATAAATATCATCAAAGTCTCCGAAATCATCGAGATAGTCAGGAAGGTCTACCCTTTTGTCCAATTTGGACACAGGGGCAAAACGACAATTTTGGGTCAAAGAGGGGTCCATGTGTGGCCCACTTTGCACCAAAATGCGTGCTATAGGTAAAGGTCTCTAAATTGGACAAATTATAGGTCAAACAATCCTAAACGATGATACGAAATCAACGGTATATCCAATTTTGGATTTCGGTGAGCCTATCAAAAATTTGCCCATCTAGTCAAACCGTAGGGCCCGCGAATATGCGGTTGGTTCAACTGTCCCAGAATCGCGTAAAACTTGGTTCATAGGACCAATGTGATACCAAAAATCCAATAATGCAAGTTTTGTCGTATTTCGACGAGCGTACACAAAGTAGGGTGGTTGTTTGCATAAGTCACGATACGAGAATATATTACGGATACAGGTTGATTCTGACACACACAAACGTCCGAATCAACTTCCGTGAAAGTCCACACGTCAAGATATACCATACGCGCCTTTCAGTTCAATTTGTACGCGATAAGGTGGTCTCGTTTGGCGGGATGGACCCCGTATCGAGGTTTTTCGATGTTAAAAATCAGTTGCGATTACCCTACTTTAGCCCTAGATTTAATCTATCAAATCTGTGAATTAATAGCTTAAAAATTGGTTTGGAGTTTGATCTAATGACCAGAGAATACGGCTTGCATGAATTCCTGGAAAATCTTCCGGTATTGTCAGCCAAAACAGAGCCTTCTCTGTTCTGGTCCTCCTGAAGGTTGGTGAGGGAGCCGTGGTCATCGGGGTTGGTCGGAGACCAGTCGCCCAGGGTCAGCATGGTTAGGCGAACCTTTCTATGGTGGTCTGGAGCGGCGAAGGGGTCATGGTCGACCGTCGAACAAGTTGCCGCGATTGTTCCGGCTTCGCATGCGACGGTCAGCGGACACGTCATTGGTTTGTTTGATGATGGCAGAGGGGTACGATGAGTATGGTGAGTTGGCATCCGCGGGCGTTGCCAATGAGAGGGTGGCAACCATTATGCGGGTATCGAGAATCTGTTGGGATTAGAAGAACTCGAGGTTGTGGCGGCGTGAGGCTGTGGGATGGAAGATTTAGGTTTCGAAAGGTTCGTTTATATATGGGTTTTACCTAATTTCGATTCAATTTCTAGTCGATTTTCCTATCAGTTTTTAAGTAGGATTTGGATTGGGTTTGAGCTTATCTTGAAGATAACATGTTTAAGGATCGCGTTACAAAATATTGCATGAATTTTGGCTAAGGATTGATCGATTTTTGGTTCGACCAAAACCGAGACTTCCCAAATGGTTTCAGCGGATATGCCGGTCGGGTTCAGGGGGTGCGGATGGGTGAAAAGTTGCTTAGTTAGTTGTTGTCGCTGGTGTGTTTTGATTATTACTTACTTCCCCCCCTTTTTCTTTTTCTTTTCTTTTAATACTCGAGATATTCATATATATTTATGTGAACATAAAATACAAAATAAATATATTTGCATATAATAAATTCATTAAAAAATTTATTTCTTTCTCAAATGATTTTAAAACAAAAATAATTAGTTTTGTGAAACACTTTCAAACAAAAAGTTTTATAAAATCAAAGAATTTATTTTCTAATTAAAAAATAATCTAAAGAATTTCAACAATTAAATAAATAGAAAAATATATATGAAAAAAATAC
The DNA here is from genome assembly GCA_036927795.1 of Iris macrosiphon. Taxonomy (NCBI): domain Eukaryota; kingdom Viridiplantae; phylum Streptophyta; class Magnoliopsida; order Asparagales; family Iridaceae; genus Iris; species Iris macrosiphon. Next base: position 140,037,779 of record JAYESA010000014.1, read on the forward strand.
AAATTAAAATTAGGGGATTTACAGAACCCCAGGTCAAGGAGCAAAGACAAGGCCTACACACCCATATGCTCGGTCTACCCGAGCTCATAAGGAGGGTGTACAGGTGAATCAACCCTCGCTTGACTTGCGTAACTTGATCAATCACAAGCGCAAAGCGAGGGAAATAACTACGACATGTGAGATATCCTCTTCATAGCATCATTGTGCCAACATCATTATCATCTATTGTTGTGCCAAAGTAGCAGTACCTGCAGACATGCAGTCAGAATTCTATCGACTGCAACAAAGAGCACCCATCCGAAAGCATCCCAGAGAGCAGGTGTGAACACCAAAGGAGGAGTTGTCCTTGCCCTCATGTTACCCCTCTAGAAAAACCCCCTCCACAAGGGGGACGAAATTCTAGCTCCCCCAATCGTTCACTCTCAACCTGCACATCAAAGAACCGAAGGGAAGCAACATTGCCCACAGAAGGAGTATTCCTGGGTACGCGCTCGGAAAAGAAACTATTAGCTGCTGGGGTAGTCCTTCCTTGAGACCCCAGATGGGTATACAAGATGGGGGTAGTGATCCCTCAGAACTCTACAACCCCCCGATATTCCGAGGAGGTAGTGATTTCCAAGGAACCGACGCTGAGATTCCTGGGGGTAGCCAGCCTTATCATGAATACGCAGCTTCCTACGATGGGGGTAGTTTTCCCTCCGAGACTGAAGATAATGCAACACTACCAAATTTCCCCGAGGACTATTAATAACAAAAGTCTGAGGTAGAAATTATGACGTCCACCGTCCCATCCATTTCTCCCCATGTACGAACAATATACATGGCAGGGGACGATCACAAGATCTTCAGCGATCAACAGCGCATTGAGACCCTCGAGGCCATGATGCAAACCATGAGCGCATCAATGCAGTACTTGACCCATACAATGTTGGAGATTAAGGCAAACATGGCCTCACAGCCATCAAGGGCTTCAGGTCAGGCAAGCCTAGATTCCGGGACCAACGGGGACTCAAACGCAACCGCTAGCGACAATCACACCTTGTCTGGGTCATCTACTCTTTCTTTAGTAGATGAAGCTCGAGAAGCAATAAGGGAGGTACGAGAACTTTGAGCCCGCTTGGACTCGATGGGTAATCGGGACTCACTGCACTATCTCAGATACGACAGTCATATCCCCTCGAGTGGAGAAATGTGCCATACCCGCCCAAGTATAAGCCCTTTAATATGACTCCATTTGATGGGAGGATATCTCCTCGTCAATACATGAGCTACTTCGAGACCGTAACGGAGGACCTACCCCACAATGATGCTCTCCTCACCAAGATCTTTGTGGGTGCATTGTCTGGAGTAGCCTTTGACTGATTTTGTAGTCTCCAAGGCAATTGTATCTCGTCGTTTGATGACCTCAAAAGCCTTTTTCTCGCTCAATTTTATGACAGGGAAAACAACATGACGATATGCTCTCTGATGGACATTATGCAAAAAAAAAAGCCTGTATGGGAATACATCGAACGATATAGGAAAGCTGCGCTAAAATTATCCCCCGGTAATCCTGAGTCTATGACGATGGACACATGCCGGAAGAATCTACTTCCAGCAGTCAGACTCTGGATGGACGATACCTAGTTCAAAGATTGGATAACGTTCATCATAAATGTTGTTGGCGCTGAGAAGAAGGTGAAGGATGCCCGACTCATGGGAATACAAATCCCCGTCATTGATGATAGGGGAAAACTTCTATACAAAAACAACAGCCACAACAGCGACAATAACGTCCCTGATGGCAAAAAAAGTAGGCCCTTATTGCCAATCTAGCACAGAAGCCTGCAGAGGCTCCAAAACTGAAAGAGACTTAATCTTTCAAGGATGATGACGTCATGTCAATCTTTGACATACTGATGAAGGGAAACAAGCTTTGGCTTCCCGATATCAAATGTCCGGAGGAGGCAGACAAGGTCAATGACCCCAAGTACTGCCACTACCACCAATATGTCTAACATTCAATAAAGGTCTGCTACATGTTGAAGCAATACATCCAGCGTCTGCTCAATTTCTACGCCCTCACCTTGGAATTTGAGGACAAGATAGTTGCCGCCAATATGGTATCTCTCCAGTTTGGTGACTTTCCTGTAACACAGGCCCAAGGCGGCATGGTCCCGATCCCTAAGGCCACAATGGAGGCTGTTAATCTTCCTCCCGCTCGTAGCCAAGGAGTCGGGCTGGTATATTTTAACGCACCACAGGGTGAGGTCATATGGATTCACCCAGATCTTACTCCAGACTTGATGCAGCAAGCAACTCCTTCCGCCGTCAAGCCCAAAGGAAGAAAGTCCAAATCCTGCCATATGGTTTCTCCCACAACCAAGAAAGCCATAGTGAGGGTAACTAGGGCAGGCCTTGCCTACCACCGGGACTACGATACTCCCGATGATAATACACCTCCAATCACTGCACCTACTATATCTGATTCGGGTACGTTATACCCCCGTTAACCCCCCGAAGACTCAGATGAAGAGGATGGATTGCATTCTCACTCTTCGCAATCCTTCGCATGGGACTCAGATGCGAGTATCGAGGAGATGCTCAAACAAACGTTGCCTTTCAATATGGTGTCAGCTGACCCTGAGGAAGACGATAATGACCCACCTGAGCTCTTTGAAGTAGAACCGTAGGCTCAACACCTAGACTATCAATGGGAGTTATGGTTCGAACAACGAGAACCTCCCCCTGAAGATAAAGTCATATAAGTCGACTTCTGTGACGAATTTGCATTTAAACTTATCTTCATTAGTAAGGGCCTGTCTGACGAAGATTGTGAATCTCTGCTACAGCTTGTAAGGGAGTATATCGATGTCTTTTCCTAGAGCTATAAAGACATGCCAGGAATGGACCCCCTGACCGCGTTCCACAAATTCAACATCTTGCCAAATGCTAAGCCAGTAAAGCAACAACAGCGGCGATTACGTTCGGACATCATAAACGCCATAAAGGCTGAAGTAAATAAACTGATAGCCAGGGGCTTCATCCGCGAGGAACAACATCCAAATTTTGTAGCCAATATCGTGCATGTCATAAAAATGAATAGAAAGTTTCAGATCTGTATTGACTTCCGTGATCTAAATGCAGCATGCCGAAGGATGAATTTTTTCTCCCGATCATGGGCATCATGATCGATAACACTTGTGGCTTCGAGCACATATCTTTTATAGACGGATTCTTGGATTACAACCAGATCAAGATATCTCCAGACGACGAGTAGCATACATCATTCTGAACTCCGATAAGGGTATATTGCTACACAGTCATGCCCATTGGTCTGAAGAATATAGGTGATATGTACCAGCGAGCTATGAGTACCATTTTCTTTTAACATCTATGCAAGACGGTCGAATGCTATGTCGATAATATCGTCGTGAAAAGTCGCTTCCGAGGTAACCATCTCCAGGACCAGAAGATCGTCTTCGACCTGATGCGGGCGCACCAGCTCAAGATAAACCCCACCACATCTTTCCTCCAGCGGCAAGTTCATGGGTTTTGCCATAACATCAAAAGGTATCCATATAGACCCTGACAAGATTAAAGCAATCCTTGAGATACATCCACCGAAGAACCTTAGAAAACTTCACAACCTTCACGGAAGATTGGAATACATCAAAAGATTCATATCAAATCTCTTTGGACGTTGCCAGCCATTCACCCAGCTTATGAAGAAGGGAGTTTCCTTTGTATGAAATGAAGAGTGCCAACGCGCATTCGACGACATCAAGGAGTATCTCTCGAACCCCTCGGTATTAGTGGCCCCGGTAGTAGGAGAGCCCTTCCTGCTCTACGTACGCATGATGGATCACTCTCTTGGCGCTCTGCTAGCCCAGAAGGGTGATACAGGTCACGAGCAGGCCATCTACTACCTCAACAAGATGATGGGCGGTGTGGAGCACAAGTGCAACCCCGTCGAGAAAGAGTGTCTCGCTCTAGTATATGCTATACAAAAAACCTAGCATTACGTGGTTGGGCAGACAATCCACGTGATCTCGCGACTTAATTCTCTTAGGGTTCTCATGACCAAGCCCGGGGCACTCAATTCCTGCATGACTATGTGGGCCATACTGCTGTCTCCATACGACATGGTATATGTCCCACAATAGGCGGTTAAAGGCTAGGCGCTAGAGGATTTCCCCCTTGGTCCACTCTATACCGGAGGCATCAAAGCTTTACGAGGAGATCCCAGATGAAGTAGCAAACTCCAATGAGACAAGCACATAAGCTGTTTGGCGAATGATCTTCGACGATGCTTCAAGAACGGAGCCCAAAGGTGATATTGTCGCTGGAGTCGGGATAGTATTAATTTCCCTAGACGACCTGGTCATCAACCACGCAAAATCTCTCACAAATCCATGCTTCCGCAATGTGACCGAATACAAAGCCCTCATTATTGGACTCCAACTCGCTAAATAAGTAGGAGTAGACTACTTAGAGGCTTACGTCGACTCCAAGGTAATAGTCAGTCAGGCCCGGGGTGTGAACCCCCTGATTTTCAAGAATTTTTAAATTTGGATTTTTTATAATTTTCTGAAATTTTCTGGGATTTTTCTGTAATTAAATTCAGGTATTTTAATTATTAAAGGATTTTTAAATGATAATAAATAATATTAAAATATTATTTAAATAATATTTTATGGTGTAAAATGAAAAATCAGACATAGGGTAATTTTTAGGGAATTTATTGGACCCCGGATGGATTTTTAAAGCCCTAAAAACTAATTAATTAATTAAACTAAAATAAACCGGGTTTATTTAAAATAAACCAAACCAAACCAATTTCTGAACCGGTTTATTAAACCAATTCTTAGCGGGTCGGATCCGGGTCCAACCCAGACCCGACCCATTAACCCGAAACCCGACCCGCAATTATTTTGGATCAGGCCGGATCCGTTAGAACCCGACCCGTCCGTCGTCGAACCCGACCCGCTGGTCACTCTTCTCCCCCAAACAGCCGACCCGACCCCTGACCTCCCCGCCGCCGGAAACGTCCGCCGCCGCCGCCCGTTCGCTGCCCCGCGCCGCTCCCTCTTCCTCTCCCTCACCGGACCCTCTTCCCCTCCCCCTCGCCGGCCGCCGCTCCCTCTCCCCATCTCTCCTATATAAACTCTCACCCAAGCCCCATTCTCCACTCCTCCGCCTCCGGCTCTCCACCCGACTCCCGCCGACCACCTCGCCGCTGCAACCGCCTCCCGCCCAGCTCTGCCGCAGCCCCCTCTCCTTCCTACTCCTCCTCCTTCTTCCCCAGCAGCAGCCTTGCCGTGCCCCGCCCTAGCCAGCGCTTCACTCCGGCCAGCCTGCCTCAGCCGCCGCCTCCGGCCAGCTCGCCTCCGCCGTGCTCAGCCAACTCCGGCGACACCCCAGTGAACAGAAGACACGAACACAGGAGCCCTAAACCCTAATCCTAGGCGTGTCGGACACGAGTCGGACACGAAGGATACGCTATTTTTGAGCCCTGTTCAGGTACTCGTATCTTCCTCCTCGTAACTCTGTTTTTGATTCTGTCAGTTCTGTCGTGTAGCCTGCATGACCCCCTCGGTGCCCGTGTAATCCGCTCGGTGCATCGCGTCCTGTGGTGATCGTGAACCACGATCCAAAAACAGGAAAACCAACGCCCTGTTTTACCCCGGAACTGAGTGCGCCCCGCCAAACGGGACGACTTGGTCGCGTGCGGTCTTCACAGATACGTGAGCGTCGTTGATACGGATGTGCAAAATTTTGCAGAAGCTGATTCAGATGTGCGTGTACACCGGAATCAGTACGTATCCGCGGACATCGCCCCGTATCTGACCTTTCTGAATCTCTCTGTAACTTAGTGTACACACGTCGGATCGAGACAAAACTTGCGCTATCGGACTCGTAGCAATACGGTGGTCCTGTGAGCCAAGTTTGGTTCTATTCTGAGAACGTTGACAAAATCGCGTGTCGTGGGCCCCACAGGCTTCACTCGACGGACGATTTTGAGAACGGCTCATCGGAATCCAATTCTAGAAGTTCCGTTGGGTTCATATCATCGTTCTTGACTTGTTGACACTAAGTTGGACTGTTTTGGAGACCTTTGACCCTGACGTATTTTTCGGTGCAAAGCGGCCCACATGTGGACCCCGCTTTAACCCGAAAATGTTATTTTTGCCCTTGTCTCCAAATTGGACTCAAGGATAGGCGTTTCTAGCTGATTAATATTTTCTGGATCTGATGGTGATGTCTATTTTTGCAAACGGAGTACTTCCTGCAATCCCCACTGAAGCCAGAGCTACAATTGGAGCCAAAAACCCAGGCAAGTGTACCTTGCCATAAATTATAGCTTATTGATTCATTTTGTTCTCTTGCTTTATTTTCTGTAATTGTTGTACTTGCTCAACCCTAGGGCCGTGTGACTTGCTTAGCGTCCGATTATAGTCGGGTGCCAACACCGTACGCGGGGTTGTGCAACGTCACCTAGAGATGGATATCGTGACATTTATATTTCTTGTACTTGCCCTATCAAGTACGTTATACCCAGGACACTTGACACGAATCATGAGATAGAATCTTCCTGAATATTCAAGATGATTCTTTATAGGATACAGGTTTATGACTTATACATTTTACATGCTTAGATTTTAACCTGACTTATTGCATTAGCTTAATCTTGCGTAACATGAACATTGAGAACTGTGACGTGAGATTACATTGGGTGGGGAGAGTATTACCATATCAAGGCTGATTATATTATATATATTGTCATCTGGATGTGTCATAGTCTCTGACACAGAGCTTTGGCACCAGTTCTGGCCCTTCGAGAAAATACTGCGTTTCTTGACACTGATCCTATAGTAGTCTCAGCCTGAGTATGACTAATAACTCTCACTTGCATTACCACTTAACTGGTTTAATTACTTACCCTATTGTTCCTTTAATTCTGTACTGCATTATTTTGGCTTGTGTTTTCTGTACCTTGCTATGTCCCCTGAGGACCTGGAATGGATTGTCCCCAGATTTAGCAGACGAGATCTACCCTGAGGTGTACGGAACAGGAGCACTACTCGGAGCAGTACCTGAACCTGAGGACGAGATGATCGCTGAGGACTTCTCCTGAACAATTGCTTCGCCATGCTCAGTCTTTATGGCAAATAGTGTAAACCCCCTGATTTTTCAAAATTTTAAAACTTGGAATTTTGACAATTTTTTGGAATTTTCTGGGATTTTTCTGTAAATTAAAAACAAGGTTTTAATATTTAAATGATTTTTCATTGATATTAAAAAGTATTAAAATATTATGAAAATAATATTTTTGGGTGTAAAATGAAAAACTGGACTTAGGACAATTTTTCTAGAATTTATCGGGCCCCGGACATATTTTTAAATACCTAAAAACTATTTAAAATTATTATTATTATTATTGTTATTATTATTATTATTATTATTATTATTTTTATTATCTAAAATTATTACCCAGCCCAACCCCTAGCCCATGGCCCAGCCCGGCACAACCTCACCGCGGCCCAGCCCACCCGTGGCTAGCGGGTCGGGTCGGGTCGGTCAGACCCGAACCCGCTCCGCCCGACCCGCGACCCAGTCTCCCCTCCCCTGCGCGGCCCCCGCTTCTCGTGCCGCGTCTCCCGCCGGCGCCTCCGCCACCCTCCGCCTCGCCCGTGCCCAGGTCCACCCCCACGACCTCCGCCTCCCCCGCCACGACCCGCTCCCCTCCGCCCTCTATAAAAACCCTCCCTTTTCCCCCTCCGGCAACCCGAACCGCCACCGCCACCTCGCCACCGCCTGACCCCGCCCGCCGCGTCGTCTCCCTCCGCCCTGAGCCGCCTCGCCTCCACCTCCCAGCCCTCTCCCCCGTCCTCCTCCTTCCTCCTCCCCGCTCGGCCCCATCGTCGGCAGCAGCAGCAGACAGCAAACGCTGAGCCGCCTCCGGCCGCCGGCGAGTCCCCAGCCACCGCGCCGCCCGCCGCCGCGCTGCCCCCGGCCTCCTCCACCTCAGCGCCGCCCCAGCCGCCGTCCCCGCCGCCGGCCAGTGAACCCTAGCCCTAACCCTAGATTCGATTCCCGAATCGGACACGTGTCGGACACGATTCGACCCCGGTTTTCGGGCCCCGTTCAGGTGCGTGTATCTTCTTGCTCGTAGCTCCGTTTTCGATTCTGTAAGTTGCGTTACGAAGCCTGTATGACCCTCTCGGTGCCCGAAAAAACCGTTCAGGGCATCGCGTCCTGTGGTGATCGCACACCGCGATCCAAAAATAGGAAAAACCAGACCCTGTTTTACCCCGGAACTGAGTACGCCCCGCCAAACGGGATGACTTGGTCACGCGCGGTCTTCACAGATACGTGCGCATCGTCGATACGGACGTATGAGATTTTGCAGAAGTCGATTCGGGTGTGCGTGCACACCGGGATCAACGCGTATTCGCGGACATCGTCCCGTATCCGTACTTTCTGGAGCATGCCCTAACTTTGTGTACACACGTCGGATCGAGACAAAACTTGCGCCATCGAACTGGTAGCAATACACCGGTCCTGTGGGTCAAGTTTGGTTCAATTCTGAGAACGTTGACGAAATCGCGTGTCGTGGGCCCCACAGGCCCCGCTCGACGGGCGATTTTGTGGTCGGCTCATCGAAATCCAATTCTGGAAGCTCCGTTGGGTTCGTATCATCGTTTCTGACTTGTTGACACTAAGTTTGGTGAATTTGGAGATCTTTGACCCGGACACGTTTTTCGGTGCAAAGCGGGCCCACCTGTGGACCCCGTTCTGACCCGAAATTGCCTTTTTGCCCTTGTCTTCAAATTGGACTCAAGGACAGGCGTTTCTAGCTGACTAATATTTTCTGGATCTGATGGTGATGTTTGTTTCAGCAACCGGAGTACCGCCTGTAAATCCAACCGAAGTCAGAACCGCAAACATAGCTGGAACCACAGGCAAGTGTACCTTGCCAAACCCTGCAGCTTGCTACTTATTTTTCTGGACTTATTTAGCATCAGTGGGCAAGTAAAGCTTGCCAATTCTCAGTAATTCTTGACATAGTAGTTTACTTGATTTCTTGTGGATTTAATTGTGAACTTGTTTTAACTGCTTAACCTAGGAAACGTGTGACGTACCTAGTGTCCGATCATAGTCGGGTGCCAACACCGTACGCGGTGTTGGGTACGTCATTTAGAGATGGATATTCGATACCCTTACTCTTGGTACTTGTCCTATCAAGTACAACAAAACCCAGGACACTTGACACTATTCATGGGACAAAATCCTCTTGAGATATTCACGATGATTCTGTAAGGATACAGGTATGACATGGACAGTTTATTCCTAGACATTGTATGACTGCTGCATTAGTTATGATCTTGCGTGTCATGGACATGAGACATGTGATTACATTGGGTGGGGAGAGACACACAGGCTACAGGCTATTTTCATATATATATACTATTAGTGTGAGGTCGTAGACTCTCCAGCAGAGCTAGACCCTTTACGTGTTATTACTGCTACCGGCTCCCCGACACAGAGCTGGTAGTGGCTCAGCCTGAGTTCTAGTGATGCTCTCAACTTGCATTTATCACTTAGCTGGTTACATAGTTTACCCTGCTGTTTTATTTAATTCTGCTGCACTGTTTATATTTTGGCTTGTATTATCTGTACCTTGTTATGTCCCCTGAGGACCTGGAATGGACTATGTCCCCAGGTATAGCTGAAGAGATCCATCCAGAGATATCCCGTACCAGAGCACTTCCCGGAGCTGTACCAGGACCTGAAGACGAGCTCGCACCAGAGGACTTCTCCTGAGCATTGGCCGTATGTAGTCAGTTATTTCTATTTCCAGTTGATTATTTCCTGTCTATTTGTAATTGTTGTACCAGACATATTCTCGGATTGTTTCCCGAGATATTTATTGAGATTTGCTTATTTATTATATTGCATTATTTCTGGCAGCTACTCTGTGTTTATCTGTTGTGGATGAGATTAGAATAGTCTGTGACCTGCATCATTGGTTCTATTTACTGTTAGACTACAGCTTAAGCATGCCCTGATGGATCCATTAAATTGGGTTGTCCATCGGTGCGTGCTGCTGGCCATTGCCACGTGTCCAGTCCCTCGATATTTTGGGTCTGGGGCGTGACAAGGTTTTTGTGGTGGCCCATGCAGGTCTACGACTAAATTGTTCGGTTTTAACTTAGGGACCGAACAAGTCTGTAATAAGATAGGATAAGTTTTAGGATCTCATCCACTTGCTTGAATCGTTTTTGATATCTGTATCGTACTCGAACTAATTTGAACTTGCATCTTGCCTTGATTCCTGTGCGTCTCTTATTGGTTATTCTGGATGCAGGGAAATGGACCCACAAGCCAGCAACGAGGCTCATGCAGAAATACCCCAAACCGTTGTGGTTACCCAAGAAGACGATGTGATCCCAATCGGTGAAGGCCAATCATCACAAGGTAGTCAAGCCAGTCAGCCTGCCTCAATAACCCATCAAGATGGCGTTCTACCCTCGACGCAGCCTACTCCACCGATGCCTTCCTTCCCACTGGGACCGCCTATGGACGAATAACAGATGTTTCGCATGTTCTACATAATGATGCAAGCCTATCAGAGGGTGCAACAAGAAGCTCAACAAAACCAATCGGAGAACTCCATCGACAGAACTAGCTCAGAGTCACGGAGGCCAAACAGTTCAAATGCAACCGCCTTCGACGAGGACGTCCTTACTGCAGCAAGACCCGTGGAGTGCACCACAAGGATCGAGTCCAGCCAAAAGCGGCCGTATGCGTCAGCACCGGACCAATCACAACAAGAAAGAGCTGCAAAGCGGCCACAGATACATCCACTACCAAGAACAGCATCAGGAGCCTCATTCCTTCCTACTTGTCACTACTGTGGCAAGGTAGGCCACATCGCTAAAGAATGCCAACTCAGACTGGGACAATATCTATCTTGTGGATCCCAGAAGCATGCGGTAAGGGATTTCCCAGAACGTCGAGAGAAACCAGTAGTGATTCACCAACCAGCCACATCAACACCAGCCGGAACACCACAGGAAGGAGCTTCAAAGAAGCCTCATATGCCGCAGCCACCCGAAGCATCTCCGCAAGTACTGCCTACCTGCCAACATTGTCACAAGCAAGGCCACATTGAGAGCGGGTGCAGACGTAAGTTAGGATTATGCTTAATTTGCGGAACTAATGAACACTTGGCCAAGGATTGCCCCCAGCATCAAGAGAAAGCATTGACGAATCTTCAACCCGCCACATCAGCACCAGCTGGAGCACCGCAGGCAGGAATTGCAAGGGAGTCTCACATACACCAGCCACCAGAAGCATCTCCACAGGCAATACCTGTCTGTCCATATTGTCGCAAGCGAGGCCACACCGAGGAAGAGTGCAGACGAAAGAAGAGATTGTGCGTAACTTGCGGATCCAGTCAGCATTTATTAAAAGAATGCCCTGAGCGTCGAGACAGAGCACCAACAGGTAACCAGCAAGTGTTACCAGCACCACGGTCAGCCTCTCCAGCATTGCAAGCTTCACCAATACCAGGGCCACCCTTGGCACCTCAGGCAACCATCTTCCAGCAGGCTCAACAGCAGTAGAGGAATCAACTGCAAGGACCCGAACAAGCTCCAGCGAAGACCGTGGAGAATGCGCAGACTCGTGGAGTAGCTGATGTGTGTAAGTGATTTGTAGTTATCCGTTTCTAGTCTTGTTTTAGCTCGTGTCCGTTGGTTCGTGACCTCAGCCCCAACCTAGTAATTTGCAACTTGTTAATAACAACCTGGTTTTTCATAAAAGTTATAATTTTAACTAGATTTTCCTGGAAAGTGTAAACTTTCAAATTTTAGGGAAACGGTACTTCCCTAAGTATCTTGTGATGTATTTTCAAACGATGTTACGACCGCGTCATCTCTATTGACCGATTATTCTTTGATTGCGAGGACGCAATCCTCTTAAGGGGGGTAGATTGTAAACCCCCTGATTTTTCAAAATTTTAAAACTTGGAATTTTGACAATTTTCTGGAATTTTCTGGGATTTTTCTGTAAATTAAAAACAGGGTTTTAATATTTAAATGATTTTTCATTGATATTAAACAGTATTAAAATATTATGAAAATAATATTTTTGGGTGTAAAATGAAAAGCTAGACTTAGGGCAATTTTTCTGGAATTTATCGGGCCCCGGACATATTTTTAAATACCTAAAAACTATTTAAAATTATTATTATTATTATTATTATTATTGTTATTATTATTACTATTATTTTTATTATCTAAAATTATTACCCAGCCCAACCCCTAGCCCATGGCCCAGCCCGGCCCAACCTCACCGCGGCCCAGCCCACCCGTAGCTAGTGGGTCGGGTCGGGTCGGTCAGACCCGAACCCGCTCCGCCCGACCCGCGACCCAGTCTCCCCTCCCCTGCGCGGCCCCCGCTTCTCGTGCCGCGTCTCCTGCCGACGCCTCCGCCACCCTCCGCCTCGCCCGCGCCCACGTCCACCCCCACGACCTCCGCCTCCCCCGCCACGACCCGCTCCCCTCCGCCCTCTATAAAAACCCTCCCTTTTCCCCCTCCGGCAACCCGAACCGCCACCGCCACCTCGCCACCGCCTGACCCCGCCCGCCGCGTCGCCTCCCTCCGCCCTGAGCCGCCTCGCCTCCACCGCCCAGCCCTCTCCCCCGTCCTCCTCCTTCCTCCTCCCCGCTCGGCCCCATCGTCGGCAGCAGCAGCAGACAGTAAACGCTGAGCCGCCTCCGGCCGCCGGCGAGTCCCCAGCCACCGCGCCGCCCGCCGCCGTGCTGCCCCTGACCTCCTCCGCCTCAGTGCCGCCCCAGCCGCCGTCCCTGCCGCCGGCCAGTGAACCCTAGCCCTAACCCTAGATTCGATTCCCGAATCGGACACGTGTCGGACACGATTCGATCCCGGTTTTTGGGCCCCGTTCAGGTGCGTGTATCTTCTTGCTCGTAGCTCCGTTTTCGATTCCGTAAGTTGCGTTGCGAAGCCTGTATGACCCTCTCGGTGCCCGGATAAACCGTTCAGGGCATCGCGTCCTGTGGTGATCGCAAATTGCGATCCAAAAACAGGAAAAACCAGACCCTGTTTCACCCCGGAACTGAGTACGCCCCGCCAAACGGGACGACTTGGTCGCGCGCGGTCTTCACAGATACGTGCGCATCGTCGATACAGACGTGTGGAATTTCGCAGAAGTCGATTCGGGTGTGCGTGCACACCTGGATCAACGCGTATCCGCGGACATCGTCCCGTATCCGTACTTTCTGGAGCGTACCCTAACTTTGTGTACACACGTCAGATCGAGACGAAACTTACGCCATCGGACTCGTAGCAATACGCCGGTCCTGTGGGTCAAGTTTGGTTCGATTCTGAGAACGTTGACGAAATCGCGTGTCGTGGGCCCCACAGGCCCCGCTCGACCGGCGATTTTGTGATCGGCTCATCGGAATCCAATTCTGGAAGCTCTGTTGGGTTCGTATCATCGTTCTTGACCTGTTGACACTAAGTTTGGTGAATTTGGAGACCTATGACCCGGACACATTTTTCGGTGCAAAGCGGGCCCACCTGTGGACCCCGTTCTGACCCGAAATTACCTTTTTGCCCTTATCTCCAAATTGGACTCAAGGACAGGCGTTTCTAGCTGATTAATATTTTCTGGATCTGATGGTGATGTTTGTTTCAGCAACCGGAGTACCGCCTGTAAATCCAACCGAAGTCAGAATCGCAAACATAGCTGGAACCACAGGCAAGTGTACCTTGCCAAACCCTGCAGCTTGCTACTTATTTTTCTGGACTTATTTAGCATCAGTGGGCAAGTAAAGCTTGCCAATTCTCAGTAATTCTTGATATAGTAGTTTACTTGATTTCTTGTAGATTTAAATATGAACTTGTTTTAACTGCTTAACCTAGGAAACGTATGACGTACCTAGTGTCCGATCATAGTCGGGTGCCAACACCGTACGCGGTGTTGGGTATGTCATTTAGAGATGGATATTCGATACCCTTACTCTTGGTACTTGTCCTATCAAGTACAACAAAACCCAGGACACTTGACACTATTCATGGGACAGAATCCTCTTGAGATATTCACGATGATTCTGTATAGGATACAGGTATGACATGGACAGTTTATTCCTAGACATTGTATGACTGCTGCATTAGTTATGATCTTGCGTGTCATGGACATGAGACGTGTGATTATATTGGGTGGGGAGAGACACACAGGCTACAGGCTGTTTTCATATATATATACTATTAGTGTGAGGTCGTAGACTCTCCAGCAGAGCTAGACCCTTTACGTGTTATTACTGCTACCGGCTCCCCGACACAGAGCTGGTAGTGGTTCAGCCTGAGTTCTAGTGATGCTCTCAACTTGCATTTATCACTTAGCTGGTTACATAGTTTACCCTGCTGTTTTATTTAATTCTGCTGCACTGTTTATATTTTGGCTTGTATTATCTGTACCTTGTTATGTCCCCTGAGGACCTGGAATGGACTATGTCCCCAGGTATAGCTGAAGAGATCCATCCAGAGATATCCCGTACCAGAGCACTTCCCGGAGCTGTACCAGGGCCTGAAGACGAGCTCGCACCAGAGGACTTCTCCTGAGCATTGGCCGTATGTAGTCAGTTATTTCTATTTCCAGTTGATTATTTCCTGTCTATTTGTAATTGTTGTACCAGACATATTCTCGGATTGTTTCCCGAGATATTTATTGAGATTTTCTTATTTATTATATTGTATTATTTCTGGCAGCTACTCTGTGTTTATCTGTTATGGATGAGATTAGAATAGTCTGTGACCTGCATCATTGGTTCTATTTACTGTTAGACTACAGCTTAAGCATATCCTGATGGATCCATTAAATTGGGTTGTCCATCGGTGCGTGCTGCTGGCCATTGTCACGTGTCCAGTCCCTCGATATTTTGGGTCTGGGGCGTGACAAATAGACTTTCTTTCCTGTTTAATTAAACTCTTTATTTCCTGTTTATGAGAACATTGTAACAGACTTAATATCGGGTTGTTCCCCGATTTTATTTACTTTGACTGGTTGTTGTTTATTATTTCTTTTGCTGATATTTCTGTCTTTATTCTGTGGATGAGATTAGTAAACCCTGACTATTGTAATACAGCTTAAGTATGCCCCGATAGATCCATTAAATTGGGTTTGTCCATCGGTGCGTGCTGCTGGCCATTGCCACGTGTCTAGTCCCTCGATATTTTAGGACTGGGCGTGACACGGGGCGAGTACGAAGTTCGCCATGAGAATTTACTCCCTTACCAGCAAGGCGCGCTCGGTATAATTTCTACCTTCGACGGTTTCTTTATAGAGCATGTGCCCTGACTATAAAATATCGAGGCTAACATCCTGAATGGTCTCACTGCTTCTTTAATTTTCCCGGTCAACACTCATCAGTTGATCACAGTAGTCAGCCAGGAGCTGGTATGTCCAAAAAATAACCTCTACAGGTGTCTAAGATACTCAGTAGAGACAGACAGCGACACCCAAGATTGGAGAATCTCATTCATAGACTACGCAGTCTATGGAATGATGCATGAGGACAAGAAGATGGCTACTTCCATCAGGAGACGTTCCCTCTGATTCTATTATGATACAGCTACTAAAATGCTCTATCGT
Organism: Iris macrosiphon; assembly: GCA_036927795.1. NCBI lineage: Eukaryota > Viridiplantae > Streptophyta > Magnoliopsida > Asparagales > Iridaceae > Iris > Iris macrosiphon. The sequence continues at coordinate 140,053,443 of JAYESA010000014.1, forward strand.
CGTTCCTACGACGGTCTTCTGCTGTGATGCTTATCAAATATGAAAGTGTAGCAGGCCCTCCGTATGGCTCAAGAAAATATTTAGGGTGTACATAAACCCGGCCCTAAGCTACAGGACTGTCTCCGACTTATGGGCTACTATTGGCCAACGATGGTAGCAGATGCCGTTGATTATGCAAAGAAGTACAAGATGTGTATCAAATACATGCCGAGTTCATCCATCAGCCTTCGGAGTTCCTGCACACTACGGTAGGATCCTGGATGTTTGAAGCTTGGGGGATGGATATTATTGGACCGATTAGTCCATCTTCGTCTAACGGACACCGGTTCATCTTATCCATCACCGACTACTTCTCAAAGTGGGTAGAAGCAGTGATACTGCTCGAAGTAAAGACTTTAAACGTGATCATCTTTGTCAAACATCACGTCATATATTCCTTTGAATTTCCATGGAGGATCATCTACAATAATGTCATGCAGTTTGCAAGTCACGCTTTCTACCGATTTTGCGAAAAAAATTGAATCCAGAATGTAGCCTCGACCGCCTACAATCCATCAGCAAATGGTTTGGCTGAAGCATTCAACAAAATAATCATCAAGCTCCTCAAGAAGCTCATGTCATCTAACAAGCATGACTGGAATGATAAGTTGGGCGAATATCTCTGGGCGCCTATCGCACAACGGTTCGGACACCGACTGGCAGCACCCCATTTGCCTTGGTTTACGAGAGGGAAGCATTCCTCCCCCTCGAGGTCCAAATTTTCTCACTTTGGGTGGCTATCTCCAATTATTTAACCATTAACGACAACCACTGTTGACAGCTACAAGAGTTAGAAGCACTCGATGAGAAACGTCTCCTAGCTCAATAACACATTAAGATATACTAGGCACGTCTTTTCGAAAGCCTTCAACAAGAGGGTTAAAGGAAGAACATTTTGAGTGGGTGACCTCGTTTTTGTAGAAGCATAAAAATATGCGACTACACAGATGACACACTCTCCGTAAAGAGCCTAACAGAAGAAATGTGTGCTTTCTTACTTCTCAACACTATGTCACACTTTCTTAATTTGGCGCGCTATTCTAACGCTACGAAGATTGGCGCACAATGCCCCTGTCCCACTATCAATATTTAATACAACAGACTGACATCTGGCAGTTGCATAAATCGAAGAGATGAATTCATTTATTGTAAAAGATATTCGGCACGCAGATTCAGGTTATCGTTTATCGACCCATCCGTTGTGCCAACTTCATCAGAAGTGTGCCACTATGCTAACTTCATCAAAAGTGCACGGTTGTGCCAACTTCTACAAAAGTATGCCATCATGGTCAACTTCTTCAAAAGTGCGCCATCACGGCCAACTTCTATAAAAGTGCGCCATCACGGCCAACTTCTATAAAAGTGCGCCATCATGGTCAACTTCTTCAAAAGTGCACCGCTGTGCCAACTTTATCAAAAGTGCGCCGATGTTCCAACTTCTATAAAACTACTCCATCACGACTACTTCCTCAAAAGTTTGCCATCATGGCTGCTTCTTCAAAAGTGCGCTTGTATAGCCAATCTTTCCAAAAGTGCGCCAGTCTCTAGACCACTTATAAAGTGCGCCTACGATCTTAACTGACAAAGAGAAGTTACGATTATGTGTCCTACATGCCATGTTCCACGCGAAACATGTATAAATAACTATCTCTTACGACCTATGTTTTCTTTGTATAGGAACCTACTTGTTAAGTAGGTAGCAAGTTGTGCGTCCACTCATTAAGAACGTGGGGGTATTAGTCCATAAAAAGTGAGCGTATAATAGTAAAACAATATAGATTGTCCAAAGTGTGCGCACATTATCATAAATACTCTATAATCCTATAAATATAGGATCATTGTATATGTTAAGTGGGGTGACAGAGAATTTTTAAGTCTTTAAAATTCAAGAACAGAAGAAGAGAAATAGAAGCCTGTTGTGTCGATGTTGCCAAGGTTTTCTCGTTACCCAACTCTTCAAATTGTTCGTAGGGAGAAATTTCAAGTCTTTGAAATTTAAGAACCGAATGAGAGAAATAGAAGCTTATCGTACCGTTATTGCCAAAGATTTCTTATTTCCCAACTCTTCAAGTTTTTCATCACATCCATGCATTTCCTCATCGTCGTATGATCCAAGGAGTAAAGTGATCGTCCGAAGGTCAGATCTCTATAGCTATACTTTCCTAGAATCAATTGTACTTAGATTCCTGTTTGAGATCTCTTGTACTCTTCTTTCTTTTTAATAGTTTGTAATACAAAGTTTTGTTTAAGCTTTTTTCGCAAACAAGATGGTGACTCTGCTGGAGAATGTACTTTCTCCTTTAACGAGAAAGTGATATCTCAACGAGATGATGTGTCAGTCAGCTCGATACAGAAGACCTTTGTCATCAAGTTCGACCAACAAGCATACAAAAAAATGCTCCATTCTGTAGGTAGTGCTCGTCCCTCATCCACACTCAAGTCGAGAAAAACCCGTAAAGTGTGGGTGCCCAAGCCTCGTCATACATATCCCGAATTGCTGCCAAAAAAGAAAAAAGTATTATGATTGACGAGAACTACCTGGTCAATTTTTTCAACCAAGTTCAGATCAATGACTTGGTGGACAACTCCCTTGCGTTAAACAAGGGATACAAATTGGGCAACTCACGCAAGATCAAGCAAATGGTGATCCACACCCAAGATTTTGAGTCTCTTGCGTTAAACAAGGGATACAATTTGCATAATATCAAGCAAAGGGTGATCCACACCTAAGCTTCTGAGCCCGCGCATATTCGTTGTAATATATGGGACAAGCAAGTCATGGATACCGCTGACCAAACAAATCTCTCTACATGCACACTATTCAAAGAGAGACAAAATTTCTCCAGAATTCACGCCAGCAGAAGAAAAACTACAGGCACATAAATGAAGTGTTAGTCATAGAGAATGATTCTCCTAACATCATGATTACGCGCACAGTAAATAAAAGTTATGCGCCACTTGTCAGAACCCTACTATTAGTGCGCCGCGCCAAGACCTTCATGTAAAATCAAATGCACATAGGCAAACTGTGCAACTCTGCCTACACCGCAGAAAACCTCTTACCAACATGCTGATTGTGTGCATGTACATATGAGGAATGCTAGGAACAACTTTCTCTTATCCCTGAAGGACAAAAGCTCGAGAGGTGACAAATCATTCAATAATCAAGCTAGCACCCCACTCTACACACATGGGGTCAAAAATGTACATAGAAGATTCAATGTATCTCATGTAAAGAGAAGAGTCTGCCCTCTTCTTCCTCTTCTTTTTCCTCTTTTGATTTACGTGAACTTATTGTACAAAAGCGTAAAGAGAGAAACCCTTCTGATTTTATAACGGTATTTTCTAATGAATATCATTGCAATTGTTAGAGAGTTGTAATCAAATGTTGCTGTGCATCAGCAAAATAGTCTGTGTTTGACCGATTGACCTATATTATGTCTCCTAAATCTCGACATGCAAAGCAAGTTGACAACTAGGAGTATGATGATGACGAACCGCTCCTTGCTCCATCATATATGACTTTGCATCTTCCCCGTGGCGGGAGACAATCAAGACAAAGTTCTTCAAGAATACCCATCCAGAAGAAGTTTGACCAACTTGTCGACTCCTTTGAAGGAGTATACCAAACTATCCATTCTCGAAGATGGGAGCTCGTCCTTCACAGAAATCCCTATTCCTCAGAACCCGAGGCTGGGGGTAGAAATCCCCCTGATTCGGAAACTGGCAGTATAGAATCCAACTACATAGTTCTTTCTACCAATCCCTTTGTTGTATACAGAGATGTTAGAGTCTACACCATCGGTGACGAACAAGACACTTCTCCATCAGAAGCTACCGAACAATGCCTCAACTCATTAGAGGCCGCTCTCGGGGACATGCACACTATGATGCAAAATATGCATCAAATAATGACGAACCAAAATTTTGCTACACCAGTACCTGTCCAAGTAGCTCTATTCATCCTACACAGCCTACTCCTGGAATAACACCTTTGCAGGATAACACAAATCTAGAAGCATTCTTAAACCAAGATTCAGCAATGCCAACTCTTAATTCTCTCAATTTTGGGAGTGGACCTCCGCCGGTGGTAATACTTGTTCAACTAGGATCTTACCAATTAGTTGCACCACTCCAGCCAGAAGATTCTCTCGAAGCCATCCGGGAATTGCGTGCACATGTCGATGTTTTAAAGAAGAAAGACCAACTTCGCAAGTTGGAGATAAAACAACCTTATCCTTCTTATTGGGATAATGTTTCATTCCCTCATAAATACAAACCCTAATCAACAGTTTTGTTTGAAGACTAGACATTATCGAGCCAATATATTAACTACTTCAATATGATGATGGCTCACCTGCAGAAAGAGGATGCTCTCCTTACTAGATTATTCCTAGGATGCTTGGCCGGCATAGCCTATGATTGGTCCCTTAGTCTGCCTGATAACTGCATATCCTCGTTTGATGACATGAAATATCTTTTTCTTTCACGATTCTATGAGGGAGGCATGGACATGACTATGTCATCGCTCATCGACATCAAGCAAAAAGAGAAAGAATCTGGTCGTAAATTCATAGAGTGTTTCAGGCCAACAACTCTGAAGTTGTCCCCTGGTATTCCAGACTCCGCATTCATAGATACTTGCAAAAGAACCAACTGCCTATAGTAGGGCTCTGGACGGGTCTAACCCAATTTCAAGACTTGATGACATTCATCATAGGAGCCGAAGCCGTTGAAGGTAGCGTTAATGTGGCTCGTAATTTAGGATTACAAATGCCCAATATAGAAGATAAAGGAAAGCAGCCTTTCACCCTCAACAACGATAACAATTGCACTGATAAAGCAGAAGAGGCTCTTTCTATCATTGTCTCTAAGGGTTTTTCAACACCCAAGCTACAGCTCGGGCCAAAGGAAACTTATTTCTTTGACAACGACGATGTTGTCAACATCTTGATTGCATTAATGAAGGATGACAAGATCAAATGCCCGACATTATATGTCATGAAGAGGCAGAAAGAATCGATGATCCAAAATACTGCATATACCATCGATACACAATTCATGCTACGCGGGATTGCAATGCGTTGAAGAAACGCTTCCGACGACTGATTGATAATAAAGCAATCACCTTTCATAATGACGACAAGCTAGTTACCGCCAATGTGATGTCACTCTAATTTGGTGACTTCCCAGTGCATGAAGTTCCAGAGGCGTCATCTCTAAGCCACAACTTAGGCTAGCAAAGCCTAACTGAGACTTGTCGATGATGTCAGTGGTATATTCCTTCCGAAGTACTATGTCTAGGCTAGACTTTTACTTTCCAATCCCCAGCAAAAAATTATAAATGTACAGTGTTTACATTTATTCCCCAATATTGTAAAAATACAGGAAGACGTTCATGCATTATTTTGAACTATTATTTGTATTCAAGAGTTTTGGATACACAACAAGTAATAAATTCACAAAAAGTCTCCCAGCGGACAAGTTCTCAGATCCAACGAAACGTTTTCGTTGAGATCAACCAAAATATTATCTTACAAAAACAAACGGATTCTTAGAGCCCAATTTTCCTAAAAGTATCTTATTTCTAAATCCCAGTTGGATTAAAGATATTCTACTTCTCTTTCTTCTCGCCAACAGAGAAAATGATGGTTCACGTCCATATTACCTCTGAACTATCATTTTTTCCATTTCTCCAGTAGAGCTAATCTGCTAACGAAAATGATCATGTCTTCCTTACCTCTGCATTATTTTTCTCATAAATATGCAACGTATCATGTCCATATTACCTCTGATAGTGTTTTACCTTCGAACTTGTTACATGTACTTTGCACAATTATACCATGGGTATCAAGTCCACAAAAAAATTATCCCCACAGAGTTATTCTATCATGTCCATATCACCTCTAAGCAGATATTTCAAGTGGGTCCCTCATAAAGAAGTCTCTTATATCCATATTACCTCTAAACAGACATCTTGTCCACTCTTATATTTTATTTCACATTCACACTTGTTACCCGTACTTTGCATAAGTACACCATTGATATCAAGTCCACAAAATTTCCTAAGATGATTTGTTCTAACCTATCACGTCCATATTACCTCAGATAAGTATTAGTTCACTCTAACTTGTTACCTGTATGCCATGGGTAATAAGTTCACCCGAAATACGCACATTAAATCGCAACTATATTTTATATTTCTAGTTCAAAGTATTCCAAACTTGTTCAAGTTTGAAAACTTTGAAGGGGGTCTTTTAGAAGCATAAAAATGTGAGCCTACACAGATGACACACTCTCCATAAAGAGCCCATCAGAAGAAAAAGTGAGCTTTCTTAGTTCTCAGCACTATGGGACACTTTTTTAATATGGCGCACTATCTTAACGCTACGAAGATTGGCGCGCAATGGCCCAGTCCCGCTCTCAGCATTTAATACAACGGACTGACAGTTACAGAAACCGAAGAGATTAATTCATTTATTGCAGAAGATCATCGGCACGCAGACCCAAGTTATCGTTTAGTGACTCATCCTCTATGCCAACTTCATCAGAAGTGCGTCGTTGTTCCAACTTCATCAAAAGTGCACCACTGTGCCAACTTCATCAAAAGTGTTCCACTGTGCCAACTTCTAAAAAAGTACGCGATCACGACCAACTTCTTCAAAAGTGCGCCATCACGGCCAACTTCTACAAAAGTGCACCGTTGTGCCAACTTCATCAAAAGTGCGTCATTGTGCCAACTTCTACAAAAGTACGCCATCATGGCTACTTCCTCAAAAGTGCTCTATCACGGCTACTTCTTCAAAAGTCTGATTGTATAGCCAATCTTTCTAAAATTTGTGCCAGTCTCCTGACCACTTCTAAAGTGCGGCTACGATCCTAACTAACAAAGAGAAGTTATGATTATGTGTCCTACATGCCATGTTCCTTGTGAAACATATAAAAATAACTGTCCCCCATGACCTATGATTTTCTTATATAGGAAGCTACGTGTCAAGCATGCAGCAAGTTGTGCACCCACTCATTAAGAACGTGGGGGTGTTAGTCCACCAAAAGTGCACACACAATGGTAAAATAGTACAGACTGTCCAAAGTGCGTGCACACTACCATAACCGCTCTAAAATCCTATAAATATAGGATCATTGTGTATATTAAGTGGGGCGGCATGAAATTTTTAAGTCTTTGACATTCAAGAAAGGAATGAGAGAAATAGAAGCCTATTGTGTCGTTGTTGCCAAGGCTTTCTCGTTACCCAACTCTTCAAATTGTTCGTAGGAAGAAATTTTAAGTCTTTGAAATTCAAGAACAGATGGAGAGAAATAGAAGCTTTCCATGCCGTTGTTGCCAAACCTTTCTCATTGCCTAACTCTTCAAGTTGTTCACAGTATCTTTGTATTTCTTCATCGTCGTGTGGTCCAAGGAGTAAAGTGATCACACACAAATCAAATATCTACAGCTATACTTTCCCAGAATCAATTGTACTTAGATTCCTGTTTAGGATCTCTTGTACTCTTCTTTCTTTTTAATAGTTTGTATTATAAAGTTTCGTTTAAACTTTTTTTTCGCAAACAGTCTTGACAGTGAGAAGACCGATGGTTATGACCTACAAGACGACCGATAAATTCCAACATAAATAGGAGGACCCGTTCATCGTGGAGTCCGTATTCTCCAATGGCGCCTACTGGCTCGCGAAATCCAATGGCGAATTGCTCATGATGCCTATCAATGGCAAGTTCCTTAAAAAGTTATATGTCTGAGTTAGATTGGTACTCCCTCTATCCCCAGTAATATAACAAAGATGTATAATGTTTATATTTTTTGTTGTTCATCCCAAGCAAAGGATACAATACACACTCATTGTAAAAGCCATTATCTGTATTCAGGAGTCCTGAATACGCAACAGATAATAGATTCTCAAAAGCTCCCCAAAGGAGCAACCCTCAGTAAAGTTACTCCCCCGGGATGATAGTTCATGTCTATATCACCTCTGAACTACTATCCTTACATTTCTCCCCAGCTAGGGTTGCCTTGTCCATATTACCTCTAAGCAAACCTCACTATATGACTATTGATTGTCATGTCTATAATACCTTTGATATCGGTCATCTCCTAAACTTATCACCCGTACTTAACCTTAAGTATGCCAATGGTGTTAAGGCCACAAAACCTATCACGTCCATATCACCCCTGATAGGGCTTGTTTTGAATATATTATTTGCACACCAAATGCGCAAAAATGTAATAGGTCTACCAAAGATCCCCAGTGGGATGTTCTCGACAACTATGGTATCATACTACGTCCATATTACCTCTAGTACCAGTACCCAAAGTTCACAACATAACAGATGTAGTAAGAAATTCTGAAAAAGAGAAACTTTTTATTAATATTCAAGATCATAAGTACAAAAGATGGAAATTCATTTTTGGAGGTTTTCATTAATATTCAAGATCAGGAGTACATATGATGAAAATTCATTTTTAAGGATTTCCATGAAGTCTCGCTGATAAGAACATTTTCCATTAAAGACGTCCCTCCGTGTTGTTTTTGCTACTGACACAAGTGAAGCCGGCAGCATGACTCAATGCACTCTGGGTCATCCCTCTACAATGTAAACCTTAGTATATGGAAAAGAATCCATACTGATGGATAACAAAAGGTGGAGGATCCGACGCTCTTCGGCCTTGCGGGAAGACTAGAGACAAGGAATGATTATCAATCCAAATCCAGTAATCAGCATCGCAGACTCCCGACCAGTAGTAGGCATAAAGGGAAGAGGCGCAACTAGCATGCTGCATGAACAAGGGTTATTCCACTTGCAACGACATGCATTCATCCTCGTCTCTTGGATCAGTTCTTGGCAAACCATCACATAAAGTTGGTCTTTACCAGGAACAACGGGCGTTATGATATCCTTCCATGCTCTATCATAGGCAGCATGAACGAGGACAAAACGTGCACAAGGAAAACACACGTCATCAGCAAACAAAAGATTACGCCTGGTCTAGATGACTCGTCATCCATGCGACAAAGATAAGATGGGTGCATGTTTTGACCGATTCCCCTCTCATGCGATAGGGTAATGGTCGACGCATGTTCAGGATGAGCCCTCATATATGTGGCTCACTTACGTGAAAATCCCGTGCATGCGACAGGGATAAGCTCGACATATGCAACAGGGTGATGGTCGGTGCATGTTCAGGATGAGCTTTCAACCATGCAGCTGACCTACATAAAATGCATGTGCATATTCTCGATGATATCCCATCCATGCGACATGGCCACGTAAAAAGTCTGCGCGTATTCTAGATAATTTCTCATCTTCACAATAAGACCGTGTACTTGTGTCTTTGTGTCCTTGGCATCTTGATGCACCCCTACCTCTATGAAGAAAGCCAGCACCAGGGGGCCACGGATCGATGCCTCCTATGTGGCTAAGAAGCTCGTCTAGCCTGACAAAATCTCTATGCGGCCCAAGAGTTGAGAGTTGTAGATGGCCTCTGACACAACATTAATTATCTGACATGAAGTTCTGATAGGACTTCGAGATTCGTGAAAAAGCGGCATATAAAAAGATATAAAGTCAAATCAATGCATTGATGACCCTGTCAGACGAGCCGTGCCATGTGGTCACTCGTATGCGGCCTTGAGTCTATGCGACCTTGTCATCATGCAACCAATGTGTCCAAAAGACCTAGGCCAAACGAGAGCATATATACTACCAAAACGTTATGCGACCGAGATGTTATGCGACCCTTGGCTTGCAAGATCTTTCCGTTACAACCGAAAAGATCTTCACATAATAAGTGTTGACTACGTGTCCAGCGGACCAAGTCACGCACACAACGGGGTTGAAAATAACCCCAAAATATCATCGACAACATATCCCAACCGAGGCCACATGGCAGCACGTCCGTGGTATGCGACTATAGTTGCAACCGTATTCTATTGAAGGAGCCCCATGTGACCACCAAACAGAGGTATATGCAGCTCATATAGCCCATTAGGATGATGGTTATAAAAAGCAGGGTAGCATATCCCACAAGCGAGCGAGCAACATACGTGCACACAAGCTTAGGAGAGAGAAAACAGAAGATAACATTCTCATTCCTTCGTCGGACTGTCGACGGAGTAAAGGAGTTGTTGTAGTACTCGATCTCCATCATCACATTCTCCAGAATCTAAATCTTGTACTTAGATGTTCTGTCTAGTATTTCTTTGTACTTTTTTGTTTGTTGTTCAACCGAGCTCTTTCAGCACTTGTATTGACAAACAATAATATTTGTTTACTCTAATTCTAAAAAGCTATCCCTAACCCTAAATAGCTTAACTCTAGCCCAAACTAACAATAAAGACCCTAACTATAAAAAATCCTAACCCTAATCCTAATTAACAATAAGTACCCTAATCATAACTCTAAAAAAAAATTCTAACCCTAATCCAAATCCTACGGTACCTAAAAATCCTAATTATGACTATAACCCAGATAATAACCCTAAATCTATTTATTTATATAAATATAAGAGACTTATTAGACATTGAAGAGTCAGACCGGTTGGAGGAGGGCTGAGGGAGGCTGAGACTAGTCAGCCACATACGCCAGTTGGAAGGAACGATCTGTGGATACAAGCTTTTGGGAGAGGAAAAGGTGGCATTGTGTACGGTACATGATCGTCGGTAATGCAGCCGTCATTTCACTCCATAGCATCTCCTCTAGCTCCACTTGCACCATTACAACCCGATGCCATCGGCGATCCTCCTAGCACACTCAGTATGTAACAGGTCACCACGATGTTGTATGACTTTCAAAGGTAGTTGAGAGAGATGGGAGAGACTTGTGATGCTCCACCTCCGACGATTCTTGCTCCTGCCACTGCTCCTATTGATAGCAATTTTTTTTGAACCCGACGGGGACCCGATTTTTCTTCCCAACGGAGGCGGGTTTGGGGACTTAAAACGGGGATGGGGCGGGGATGTGGATTAAATTTTTTTTTTCGGTTGTGTTCGGGGCCGGGTTTGTTATAGTACTCCCCGCTCCAGTAAATCTCCAACCTCGATTACTTATAGCTATATTTGGAGTATATTTTGTGGGGTTAATATTTCCTCTTTGTTATTTTTTATTATAGACTTCTATTTAGTACTTGTATGTTTTTGTTGGATTAATATTCTTTTTTTATTTTTTTGTAATATTTTGTATCTAGTATTATATTTGTTTTATGCAAATCAGATTTTATTATCATGTCTTGTATATTTGTTTGGAATAAAAGCAATTTTTTAAGTTTATAATGTAGAGAAAATATTGTTAACAGGGCGGGGGACAGAAAAATCCGGCCCCGAAAGTGTTAACTGGCGGGGACGAAAAGTGTATTGTTTAACGGGAACGAAAATGGGGATAAAAATTGAACTTGAACAAGGACGGGGATGGGGACATAAATTCGAATACAACCCGGGGACGGAGATGTATGGTCCCCGGTCCCAACCTGCCCCGTTGCCTTCCCTAACTGCTCTTGCTCCTCCTCCTACTCCTACTCCTGCTTCTACTCCAGCTCTTGTTCCGGCTACAATCATTCCAAAGGATATATAGCAGATCATGATTTTAGTTGTGATGCAGTTAATTCAGAGTCGACAACAGCTGCCATCACCCCCACCTACAAGTTGATATATTTTGAGAGTATTTTGGACATTTATACTATTGTGTATTTGGTATCTTTGTATATAGTACTCTTGTACTATTATGGACATGTGTTAGTTAGTTGAACTATGTAATATATTTAGTTTTTTGAATGATTTAAACAAAATATCTCTATTACTATAAAGATGATGACGACTTAGCCATATAAGCCATATGTATATCCTAACGTAACTAAAAATTTAAAAAATATAACTAATAGCTTAATAATTATATGATATTATTTCTCTTACATGTTTAAACTATTTTTCAACCATAACAAAAGAAAATTATTTTTTTACGTGCAACATGACTAGTAATATTTAAAATGAGTATAAATTGCAATCAACATTGTATTATGCGTGTCCACAAGATTTGGTTGGTTATAAATTTGGTATAATCTATTTAAAATATGATATGCTATAAAACAGGGGCGGACACACACTAGACAAATGGAGTCAACTGACCCTATTAAAATTTTTAAACTCCTAAAGTCTATTCCCTGCAAGACACTTCCTTCCTGTCCTTCTCTACAAACAGCATAATGTATGAGATGGACAAAGAGCCATTATTGGAGCCCTTTCCCTGCAAAACACTCCCTTTATGTCCTTCTATACAAAATTCCTCCTGCTTAATTCTGTAATATATATTTTAGTTCTAGAGTCATACACAGTACAAAGAGGCACATATTCACTACAGAGAGAGAGAGAGAAAGAGAGAGAGAACTACAAAAATACAATAAAATAGCAATAATTGTTTTTTACTATATTTCTTTTTTTTTTGTCGCTAAACTGTAATAACGACAGAACAACGACCGTAAATTTTCGTTGCTGATCTACGCTCGAGCAACTAATCAACAACGGAAAAAGCGATGAAGATTAAGTGACTGACTAGCACTAATATTTTCGTCGCTAAGTCATCGACCAACTTAGCACAAAAATAGTGATTGTTTCTAATACTCGTTAGGTATCATACAAAAACTTAGCGACGATTTTTTTTCCAGTTTTTCGTCCATGTTTTGTCGCTATCCCGTCGCTGTTCCGTCGCTATTCCATCGTTAGTTAAAAATTTTCAGGTTTTTGTCTCTACTCAATCGCTACTCTATTGCTAATTATTCGCTGGTCCGTCGCTAACCTTGATATTTTTTCCAAATTAAATATTTTCTATTATACACAAACCTATAACATAAAATATATATATACAAATATCCATAAATACACATATCATCATATCCTACCCAAATTTATATAATCAAACACAGATAAAATCACAAATGATCATAAAATATTCAACAAACTAGATATAATACATAGTTCAACTAACTAACACATGTCCATAATAGTACAAGAGTACTATATACAAAGATCCTAAATAGACAATAATACAAATGTCCAAAAAAACTCTTAAAATACATCAACTTGTACTACTAGAAAAAGCGGGATTAGCGACATTTTTTAGCGACGCCAAATGAAACGTCGCTAATAAAATATAAATTCGCGACTCCATGTAAAACCGTCGCTAGACGTCACTAAATGGCGACGTTTAGCGACTTTTATTTAGATTTTAAACGATTAGTCGCTATAATTTTAATTAAGGTCGCTAAACGTCGCTAATATGTCTAATTTAGCGACGTATTTAGCGACGTTAATATTAAAAATATTTAGCAACGTTTTTAGCGATGTCTAAGACGTCGCTAAAATTTATTTTAGTGACGTTTTTATTTGACGTCGCTAAACGTCGCTAACATTTTGTTAATTAGGGCTCATTTTTGTTTTCCCCCAGAGGTCAAATTTTTTGAAATATTTGAAACCCTCTCTCTCTCTCTCTCCGGCGATTTCCCCCACCCCCTCTCCGGCCACCGACGTCTCCACAGCGGCTACTCCGGCATCCCCTTCCTCCTCCTCGAGCTCTAGGTAAACCCTCTCTCTCTCTCTCTCTCTCTCTCACAGGACACACATGTGACACTGACACAACACACACTTAACAGACACTGACATAGACACGACACACATACACACACGTGACACTGGCCCTAACCCAAAACAGATACGACCTGGGATCAGGACCTAGGGTTAGGGTTAGGTTTCTTGACCTGAGGTTAGGGTTAGGGTTAGGGTTAGGGTTTTTGATCAGGATTGATTCCTATATGTCTATCTTATTCAAGACTACCTTAATCCTAGAATACACTGTCTACTGCTCTGCTCTGCTCTGCCTAAATACATATATTTTCTGCTTACATGTAATTAATTATTGATGTTCACTAAGTTTATGTTTGTAATTTTGTTTTATTCTCGTGTTAATGGCTCGGATGAGTTTATATATAGTAGTACTTACTAGTTAGGACCCATGAAAGGGAATTTATGGGTTATTTGCAAATTTGCTGGAAGAAATAAGTTTTCTACCTTGATCTTCATTCTTACTTCTCAATATATGTTTAGCTAAAATTATACGTACTCCTTTGAAGATATCAAAACTCTATCTAACTTTAGATGTGTTAGAAAATGAAGAATCTGCTCATGAATATTAATCTTACTAGCATATGAGATTGATGTCAGCTTGGCAACCGGTCAATACCCGACCCTTCTCTTATTGGAGAAGCTTGGATAATCGTGCTATAGATTTGGCAACCTCTTGTTATGGTTTGGTCATTTATGCATGTTTTAGCTCTTTACCGTAGAATATTAAATGATCAACTGTTGGGAACACCTATTACAGGTCCAATTTCTTAGAAGCATATGAACACAAATCTTAATAATCTTTTGTTGCTTCAGTATAGTAAGTTTCTATAGTAGCAACCTTAGATGGAAGTTATTTTGTATGTCTCATCACAAGTCTTCTATTGCGCCTAGTTGGTAGCATGAGTGAGATGCTGATTAGACAAAATCACATTCCATGAATCTTGACATGTCTAATATTTTGACATGGTTGATGCTCTTCCTTATAGAAGACATCATAGAAGTATCTTGTTATTACAATTTAATATGTCTGACATATCGTTAAGGTTTCTAATCTGGCAGTTCTTAATCTAAGAAGATACTTCTATGACTTAAAGTTTACATTGTGCTACTGTAGTCCAGTGGATATATTCACTCTGAGGAAAGAAAGCAGAAACTTGAATCACATCAAAAAGTGTTGCTTATCAAATTTGTTTTGACTTAAAAATTCATTATCTTTTTTAATTTAATCCTACCATCTTATAATAAGCTTTAATAATCCCAAACCAAGCCTAACAAAAAAGAAAACACAGCTTCTGTCCTGGCCTAGGCTGGGATTTGGGTTTGCTATAGTTACCAGGATCTAGCATGCTGCTGTCCTACAAAATATTATACCTACACTGGTGTGCACACACTCTGCACAGGATCTAGCATGCTTCTTCTATGTGACTTCAAATATAGATTACCTAGCCAACTAATTGTCAGCTTCTTCTTTAGAGAATCACACTGTATGTAATGATTTATATGATACATACTGTCATTTTTGCAGAAGTATCTAGAAATGGATATAAATTACTATCTGCGTCATCGTTCGTGTATGTACAACAGTCATCCTGATAACATGTGCGGTGTGCGAGATGAATTCATTGAGGGTATAAAACAGTTCCTGCAGTTCGCCAAGGCGTTCCCTCAGTACATGGACGGTACCAAAATTAAGTGTCCGTGTGTGAGATATCGCAACAGGAAATACCATCCAGATGTGGAAGTCACATATCATTTGTACTCGAAGGGCTTCACGCCCAATTACTATCAGTGGACGTCGCACGGAGAACTTGTATCTCTAGCATCGGAGTCGGAGCCCTATGTGGAGCCGTATATGGATGTCCACGACCACGATGCTTACGATGACGGGTGGGTGAACATGGTTGGGGCTCTCCTCTGACGGTTTTACCCCATTCGGACTTTCGGGCTCCCAGTATTCGTGTTGGCCTGTGATCGTCACTCCGTATAATCTACCTCCTTGGATGTGCATGAAGACTCCGTATATGTTCCTAACCGTTATTATCCCGAGTCCGAACACTACTAGAAAAAGCGGTATTAGCGACGTATTTTAGCGACGTCAAAAGAAACGTCGCTAATAATATATAAATTAGCGACTCCTTATTAAAACGTCGCTAGACGTCGCTAAATGGTGACATTTAGCGACGTTTAGCGACTTTTATTAAGATTTTAAAAGATAAGTCGCTATAAGTTCAATTAAGGTCGCTAAACGTCGCTAATATGTCTAATTTAGCGACGTTTAGCGACGTATATAGCGACCTTTATATTAAAAATATTTAGCAACGTGTTTAGCGACGTCATTGACGTCGCTAAAATTTAATTTAGCGACATTTTTCTTGGACGTCGCTAAACGTCGCTAAAATTTGGTTAATTAGGTCTCGGTTTCATTTTTCCCCATTTGCTGAAATTTTGAAAAGAAAAAAATTCCCCCCCCCCCCCCCCGCGCTCCGTCGACCCGCTCTACACCGCGACTACTCCGGTAAACCCTACTCTCTCTCTCTCTCTCTCTCACAGGACACGTGTGACATTGACACAAACACGACACACACAGACACTGACACAGACACAGACACGGCACACACACACACTAACACTGATCAGGACCTAGGGTTAGGGTTAGGGTTAGGGTTAGGTTTGTTGACATGGGGTTAGGGTTAGGGTTAGGGTAAGGGCCGACTGGCCCAAGTCGACGAGAGAGGTAACAGCAGCAGTGAGCACTGCTTACTAGCAGTGAGCAGGGGGAGACTTGAGGCACATCAGCCCAATGTGCAACAGGCAACTTGGGGAGGCACTGCACAGCTGAACATAGTGTGCATTAAGGTTTAGGTGTATTGTAGTTGGTTGTTAGCTTCTGCAGGCAGGTGTGAGGGGGTCCTAATACAGTGTAAATACTGCATCCTTGTGCAGCAACTTACTGAGCCAGTCAGTAACTAGTGCAAGGCAGGATGTGGATGTGTTTGAGATGGGGTTTGAACTCGTATGATTTGAAGGACATGAGGGCAAGTGTCAGATATAACACCAATATCTGAGAGAAGATTGGGTATTCATAGTGATACTATAGTGCACACATGAGTGTGTGGCTCGGGATAAGGGGTAATCAAATATTGAGGAAGAAGGTAAGCAGTAGCAGTGGGTGACTGACTTAAAGAGGTGTATTAGTCAGGTGTTTGAGTGAATATATGTGTTGAAGAGAATAAGTAATAGGTGTGAATGTTGAGCATTCATATAGGTGTATCCCAGATCTGGGAGTATAGATGGAGTGTTTATATGAGTATAGATGGAGTGTTTATATGAAGTATAGAATTTAGAGTACTTAATAGGTGTTGTTGGTACCAGGTGAGTTTTGATTACAGAATTCTTAAGAGTGTATGTGTGTATCAGTGTGCCAGTTTGGGGGGTTAGGTTTTTTTACTAAAGGGAGTGCAGTAATCTGCCGGTAAATGTGAGTGAGTACAGCCACAATGCATGGGGTTATCCATTTCATAGAGCAATAGCCCGTGTACTTGGGAAACTTTTGATGCAAAAATTGTTCAAGCACCAGGTGCCTTAGTGCAATGCCATGACTGCTTTTTCCATAACGGACACTGACCTAGGAGTGTGGTTGGGGGCAGCTGTAGTTCTATAGTATGACACACTATTTGTAGTGTGTTGACTGCACACTTATAGTACAGTTCATAGTACTATGGGGTTGGGGGCAGCGGCAGTTTTGATAAATAAAAATATGTATTATATCAGTTATGATTTTTATAGTACGGTTAATTTTGCATGTAATGATTTATATGATACATACTATCAATTTTGCAGAAGTTTCTAAAAATGGATATGAATTACTATCTGCGTCATTGGTCATGGATGTACAACCGTCATCCTGATGACATGTGCGGTGTGCGGGATGAATTCATTGAGGGTGTACAGCAGTTCCTGCAGTTCGCAAAGGTGTTCCCTCAATACATGGACGGTACCAAAATTAAGTATCCGTGTGTGAGATGTCGCAACAGGAAATATCATCCTGAAGTGGAAGTTACATATCATTTATACTCGAAGGGCTTTACGCCGAATTACTATCAGTGGACCGCGCACGGAGAACTTGTATCTCTAGCATCGGAGTCGGAGCCCTATGTGGAACCGTATATGGATGTTCAAGACCACGATGCTTACGACGACGGGTTGGTGAACATGGTTTATGATGCGGCGGGGCCTAGTTTCAATCCTGACAATTATGATGCGGCGGGACCTAGTTTCAATCCGGACAATTATGATGCAGCTGAGGAGGCACCGAATGCCGATGCTGCAAAGTTTATGGAGTTGCTTGAGAATGCAAGGACTCCACTATATCCTGGTTGTGAGGATCATTCACCGTTGGAGGTGGTTACAAGATTATTGAGCATCAAGTCCGATTTTAATATGTCGCAAGAATGCTATAATCGACTGCTCGATTTGATTATAGAGATCTTGCCCGAGGGTGCAAAGTTGCCTAAAGACTTCTATCGATCTAAGAGGATGGTGAGGTCGCTTTGGATGGGATACGAGAAAATTGATGCATGTCGCAACGGGTGCATGTTGTACTACAAAGACGACAAGGATGAAGATGCATGCAGATTCTGTGGTGCTGATCGCTACAAGGCCACTGTTAGAGGAAAGTCTGTCGGTGCAAGAAAGCCTACCGATTCGATGCACTACTTGCCTTTGATGCCGCGGTTGCAGCGGTTGTTTATGGTTAAGGAGACTGCAGAAAACATGAGTTGGCACAGGCAAAAACAGATCGAAGGAGTATTGGATCATCCATCCGATAGAGAAGCATGGAAGCACTTTGATCGAGAGTATCCATATTTTGCCGAGAAAGCGCGTAATATCAGATTGGGGCTCTGCTCTGACGGTTTTACCCCATTCGAACTTTCGGGCTCCCAGTATTCGTGTTGGCCTGTGATCGTCACTCCGTACAATCTACCGCCTTGGATGTGCATGAAGACTCCGTATATGTTCCTAACCGTTATTATCCCGGATCCGAACAATCCGAAGAAGAACATCGATGTGTATTTACAGCCTTTGATAGATGAGTTGAATCAGCTGTGGGAAGTCGGTGCCAACACGTACGATGTTTCTAGAAAGCAGAATTTTCAGATGAGGGCAGCACTTATGTGGACCATCAACGACTTTCCGGCCTATGGAATGTTATCGAGATGGAGCACCCATGGTCGTCTCTCATGTCCGTATTGCATGGACCATTCTCAGGCTTTCCGTTTGAAATACGGAGGTAAATCGTGCTTCTTCGATTGTCATCGACAATTTTTGCCGAAGGATCATCCGTACCGGAGGAATCGGAATGCTTTTCGTGCGGGAGTTGTGGAGAAGGCCAATCCACCGCCAAGGTGGCCCGGATGCACGATATGGGAAGAGGTAAAAGATTTACCAAGTGCTATCCAAGAGCCTGCTAAGGGGTACAAGTGTGACAGATTTGGTCGCACCCATAACTGGACGAAGAGGAGTATATTCTGGGATCTGCCATATTGGAGCACCAATCTGATCAGACATAACCTTGATGTCATGCATATCGAGAAGAATGTGTTTGATAACATAATTAATACTGTAATAGATGTAAAGGGGAAGACGAAAGATAATCTGAAGGCGAGGTTGGACTTAGAAGACATATGTAGACGTCCTGCATTGCATTTGATAGAGGAGGGAAATGGAAAGTTAAAGCAACCTAAGTCAGTTTTCTCACTGGATAAAGAGGATAAAGGTAGACTTTGTAGGTGGATTCAGGGTCTAAAGTTTCCAGACGGGTACGTGTCGAACTTGAAAAGATGCGTCGACCTCAAGGAGAACAAACTAGTAGGTATGAAGAGCCACGATTGTCACGTATTCATGGAGAGGTTAATTCCGATTGCATTTCGGGAATTCTTACCGCAGGTCGTTTGGGACCCATTGACAGAGCTGAGCATATTCTTCAGAGATCTTTGTTGTACTAAGTTGCTCGTCGATCGTCTAGAAAAGCAAGAGAGGGACATTGCCAACGTTGTCCCAGCATCAGCAAGATCCTCCATGCGCACCACCGGAGGAGACGAGGACAGAGATTTGGGCCGACGGTACAAAGTAAGTCAATTAGATGGTTTAGTATATATTTGTGTTTCTCTTTATTCATCGTATATTGACTTTTTCAGTAATCTAAATTATTATCTCTGTATAGATATCGTCCATCGTCGGTTCAGAGATGCCTGGGCCAATTTCTGAGGAACAACTACGGTGGCCCTTGGATCAACTACTCTGAGGCTCCGGAGGAGAGGAAGGCGTTCTGGTTTGCGCACTTCCAGGTAAAAGTATATTAAATAAATTCTCTAATTTATGCATATTCGTGATGCTAACTTAATGAATTATTTATTGTAGCAAACGTATTTTTATCCTCCGCACCGGGCCGAGTTGATCGAGCGGCTCTTTCCTACCGTTGCCGCCAAGCTTATCCGAGATGCTCTGGATGACCAGAAGGCTCGTGATCGTGCTGGAAAACCGATCCAAGGTTGGATCATGCCTGAGCAGTGGACTGCGATGAGGGCTAGATTGGACGATCCGACCTACAAGGAAAGGTCTAAGAAGGCCAAGGCGGCTAGGCAGAATGCTGCCAAGTGGTGTGGTGGCTCGATTCCGATGACGGAACATTTTCGTCGTTTGGTATGTTTTTTCTTTTAAAATATATTATTTTAATATAAGTACCATAAAATGGTACTTGGAAAAAATATTTAAGTTTAGTAATAAAAAATATATTTTTAACAGGTACAGATGGGTGAGGATGCAAACATGGTGACCGTCTTCTTGGCCACCCATCGCAAGGACAAAAATCTCATTGATGAGAGGGCCTCACAGACCTATGTAAGTATTACTTTACTTTGTGTTTATTTTAATATAACTTAGGCAATTATTGAGTTTCCAAACCTTTTCTTGGCCGAGTATCTTAGGCTTCGTGAGCGGGCGACTACTAGTGCACCTACACCTGGAGAGCTTGGTGCTTCGTCGCAGCCCGGTCCATCTCCGTCAGCGGACGACCTGTGGGTGACCGCAGCTGGTGGTCTCCAGAGGGGTACGTACTACGGTATGGGCTCCTATGGCGTCCTGGTTGCGACGCAGTCATCTAGGGCCTCCCCGACAGCTGCGCATTCCACACACCCCTCGCAGTCGCAGCCCTCGCAGTCATCGGCCAGAGTCCAGGAGGCCGTCCAGGAGGCCGTTGACCGTCAGATTGCGTCTCTCCGTGACAACTTGCTGCGAAGTATGGAGGACCAGTCCCGGTCCCAGCCGCAGGCGGACGATCCGATGCTCATCGCACGATTGGATATGCTCGACCGCAGCATGACGGAGCTACGGGAATTGACAAATGATATTAGAGCCTCCAATGATCGCAACATCATGGAGCTGCAGGCGTCACAGCTATCGATGGGCGAGAAGCTGACGAGGATGCAGGATTCAATGGGTGATAGCAGTACGAGGCTGTTATCTACCCTGGATTCTTACAACCAGCGACTCGCAGACTTGGAGCGGGCACGGCCTCCACCGACGTCACTGCCTTCTCCATCGACATCGGTGTCGATTCCACGGGACGAGTATGAGGAGTTCTTATCCTTCAAGCGCGCCGGTGGTCAGCCTCCTGCAGATCCATAGTAGTATAGTTATTTTTATTATTATTTATGAATTATTGATACTTCAACAATAGACATGATGTATGATGCTTCTTGTGGTCTTTAATTTTTTAGTTAATTTAATTGGATTATATAGTTATCCACATTTAATTGGATTGATACTTCTTGTGGTCTTTAATTTAATTGGATTATATAGTTAACTAGATTGAATCATGTTGGTGTGTATGATGAAGATGATATAAAACTGCAGAGAATCACCAATGTTTGCTTCTGGACACTATTTTTTTTATTTTTTTTAAAAAATTAGCGACGTTATTAGCGACGTTTAGCGACGTTAAGTTACGTCGCTAAATATGTCGCTAATTAGCGATGCTGTAAAACGTCGCTAAGGACGTCGCTAATGACGTCGCTAAACGTCGCCAAGTGCTGACATGGCAGTATAGCCAGGTCATTAAAGACGTCGGTGTAACGTCGCGATAGACGTCGCTAATCAGCGACGTTTAGCGACTTTTCTAAACGTCGCTATTTAGTGACTTGGCGTCGCAAAACGTCGCTAAATTTAGCGACACATTAAAGTCGCTAAAAAACGTCGGCATAGCGACGTTTAGCGACGTTTTTTGTTTTAGTGACTTGGTGTTTTTCGACTGCTTTAAAACGTCGCTAATTACGTCGCTAAACCTAATTAGCGACAATTTTTGGTTATTTAGCGACGTTTTTAGACGTCGCTAATTTGACTCTTTCTGGTAGTGGAACAATTCGAAGAGGAACATCGATGTGTATTTACAGCCTTTGATAGATGAGTTAAATCAGCTGTGGAAAGTAGGTGCCAACACGTACGATGTTTCTAGAAAGTAGAATTTTCAGATGAGGGCAGCACTTATGTGGACCATCAACGACTTTCCGGCCTCTGGAATATTATCGGGATGGAGCACCCATGGTCATCACTCATGTCCGTATTGCATGGACCGTACTAAGGCTTTCCGTTTGAAACATGGAGGTAAACTGTGCTTCTTCGATTGTCATCGACAATTTCTGCCGAAGGATCATCCGTACCGGAGGAACCGGAATGCTTTTCGTGCGGGAGTTATGGAGAAGGCCAATCCACCGCCAAGGTGTCCCGGATACACGATATAGGAAGAGGTAAAAGATTTACCAAGTGCTATCGAAGAGCCTGCTAAGGGGTACAAGTGTAACGGATTTGGTCGCACCCATAACTGGACGAAGAGGAGGATATTCTGGGATCTGCCATATTGGAGCACCAATCTAATCAGACATAACCTTGATGTCATGCATATCGAGAAGAATGTGTTTGATAACATAATTAATACTGTAATAGAGGTAAAGGGGAAGACGAAAGATAATCCGAAGGCCAGGTTGGACTTAGAAGAAATATGTAAACATCATGCATTGCATTTGATAGAGGAGGGGAATGGAAATTTAAAGTAACCTAAGTCAGTTTTCTCACTGGAGAAAGAGGATAAAGGAAGACTTTGTAGGTGGATTCAGGGTCTAAAGTTTTCAGACAGGTACGTGTCAAACTTGAGAAGATGCGTCGACCTCAAGGAGAACAAACTGGCGGGTATGAAGATCCACGATTGTCACGTATTCATGGAGAGGTTAATTCCGATTGTATTTCAAGAATTCTTACCACAGGTCGTTTGAGATCCATTGACAGAGCTCAGCATATTCTTCAGAGATCTTTGTTGTACTAAGTTGCTCGTCGATCGTCTAGAAAAGCAAGAGAATGACATTGCGGTAACACTATGTAAGCTCGAGAAGGTGTTTCCTCCTGGATTCTTCGACTCTATGGAGCATTTGCCAATTTATCTTTCCTATGAGGCACGTGTTGCTGGTCTTGTCGGTTATCGGTGGATGTACCCCTTCGAGCGGCATCTGAATCACCTAAAGAGAAAGGTAAAAAATAAGGCACGGGTTGAGGGCTCTATTTGTGAAGCTTATGTTCTCGAAGAGATTACAAACTTTTGCTTGACGTATTTCAAACTGCATGTTGCTACTAATAGAACGAAAGCTCCGAGAAACGACAACGCATATCAGGAATCTAATGATTTAATACTCAAAGTATTCAATGCGTCCGGAAAGCCTTCGAGAAAAATGAAGAAGAGATATTTGAATGACGACGAGCTAATTGCTGCTCAGCTGTATATATTACTCATTTGCGACGAGGATGAAGTGGAGAAGCTAGAGGGGTAAGTAATTAATACGTCCACGTTTACATCATCTCAATATAATAGTATAAGATACTATTATGCTACTAATCAGCAGTTGCTTCATTATTTTTTAGCACATATAATGATGAGTTGAGGTCGGTTAGACCCTACATAACAGACGAAGAAGTAGAACAAGAAATAAGATGCCATTTTCCTTCTTGGTTGAGTGCATATGTAAGATGCTTGTTAATTACCTTTTAATTATGCACTTGCAAAACAAATAACTTACTATCGCTACTTTGGTATTTAGGTCGATCGTCTAATAACAACCGAGACTGAATCTATTAGAACTCTAGCCAAGGGACCAATTACTGCTGTTAAAATATGGTCAAGTTTCTGTGTGAATGGGTTCAGGTTCAAGTCAACAAATACTCCTATCAGAGACAGCTTTCTGGATCTTGATTCCACGAAAAACAGTTGTTTGTGTATCAAATCTTCGAACTACAAAGACGTCGATCCAGGCAATAATTTCTTTGGTATCTTACGAGAGATTGTGGAGTTGACATATAATTATGGCACAAAACCTGCTAATATCGTGCTATTCAAGTATGAATGGTTCGATCCGATTCAAGATCAAGGTTGGAAAATTGACAAGCATAGCCTTGTGGATATAAACTACAAGCATAGATATCAAGGCTACGAACCATTTGTCCTATCAAGTCAGGCTCAGCTCGTGTACTTCATAACTTATCCTAGACGGAGGACAGCGAGGTCGGATTGGTGGACAATATGCAAGACTAAAGCTAGAAATACCTTTGACATTGATGAAATAGCTTATCAGGAGGACGATCTACCTCTTGTAACAAATATTGTAGATGTGGACTCAACGAAAGTTACTCATTACACGAGTAATAATGTAGAAGATGTAGAATTATCTGAAGAAGAAGACGAAGACGAAGACGAAGTAGATAAAAGTGAAGACGAGGAGGAGGAAGAGGAAGAGGAAGAGGAAGAGGAAGAGGAAGAGGAGGACGAAGAAGGCGAACAAGATAAATTTTCTGAAGATGATTGAAAATAAAATATTTTGCCTGTAGAATGTAACTATATTTTGACTGTAGAATGTACTATTTTAACGAATATATGTATTATATTTTGACTGTAGAATGATTTGAGATATGCATCACATTTTGACTGTAGAATGTACTATATATTTGTATTTTTCTATATTCATCATATGTTGTTATCAGCTATGACAGGACGACGCGGAGATTCGACAGGTCCCGAGGTAGACAGAGTACTCCTCCGGTACTGCCTACTGTTGGTTCCGGATCATCGTCGCCCAGTACTCCAGTATATCGATCACTCACATCTTCGACTGTTGGGACAAGTAGTTTTAGGCGTGATAGTACTCCCTCGTCCAGCGTTCCACCTGCTGACGAGACCATGGAGACAGATGAGCATGTCGAGGAGGTCGTGTCCACGTTATCCCAGTATCAGTAAGATCCTCCATGCGCACCTCCGGAGGAGACGAGGACAGAGATTTGGGCCGACGGTACAAAGTAAGTCAATTAGATGGTTTAGCATAATATATATCGTATATTTCTTTATTCATCGTATATTGACTTTTTCGATCAAAATAATTATCTCTGTATAGATATCGTCCATCGTCGGTTCAGAGACGCCGGGGCCAATTTCTGAGGAACAACTACGGTGGCCCTTGGATCAACTACTCTGAGGCTCCGGAGGAGAGGAAGGCATTCTGGTTTGCGCACTTCCAGGTAAAAGTATATTAAATAAATCCCCTAATTTGTACATATTATATAACTTATCCTTGATGCTCACTTACTAAATTATTTATTGTAGAAAATATATTTCTATCCTACGCACCGGGCCGAGTTGATCGAGCTGCTCTTTCCTACCGTTGCCGCCAAGCTTATCTGTCACGCCCCAGTCCCAAACTACGTAGGACTAAGAATACGTAACATGCCCAACCGTATGTATACGAACTCCAATATATGGAAACTATATACACACGTACGCTGTTCATGAATATTCAATCCACCAATGGTAATATACTGTCACAACAAGTCACACACAATCTATATCTCATCCACAGCACAAATAATAAGTAGGAATAAGAGCTGAAAATATCTGAATATCAAAGATGAGTATCAAGTCTGATAGTCGGATGGAAATAATTCAACTACAAAATGACTATACTGAAGTAGCAACAAGGATCTCTAAACAGCGGTAATAAAATCATAGATACTCCGAAGGTAAGACCTCCTCAGTCTGGTAAGTAGCATCAGGTCCAGGTCCTTACTCTTGCGGATACTCCTGCTCGTCCATATCTTGAAAGGGACCAGGTCCTCATAGGGACGTAACAAGATACATAATAATATGTCAATAAGTACTGAAAAGTAAACATCCAATGGGGTCGCCTATCCGTCTAAGTGAATGCAGTTTGAGAACAACTTTCCACTAAGTGGGCTATCTGGCCATAAAGTAGGATTGACATAATTCTCTCAGAGAATCAGGAGCCTACAAAGCATGTCATTTTTTGAATGGCAGAGGCCGCCAAGTAATATAGGGGTCATCACGACCGCGTATCTCCGTTGGAGCGTATGGGTTACATAAAAAAGAAAGTACAAAGGAGCCCAAACGTCTTACTTGTTGTTCTCCCCATCCCATGCTCTAAGCATGTCACATCCATGACACGATAAAACCTCTAAATAACTGCCAGGTCTACTAGCATACAAAGTTTCTATCAGTAGTCATCCCTAACGCTCGGCCCATACGTACAGGAGGCCAGACTTGTCACGCAGTCCGTGATCTATCTGAGACTCACACTCGTGTAATAACTGTGTCACGGCCAATGAACCTAATGATGCTACATGATAATGGGGTAGTCTCATAAACAAGGTCAATGCAATTACATAAATAAAAATATATCGCGACGATACCGTTGTGCGCATTTTATATAACAGTTAAAATATATAAACTAAAGACAGAAAATAAAGATGTATGCAACATATGGAATATGAATAACAGTACAATGGCAAGGTATACTTGTTGAGCAAAAAATCTGTATAGTACAAGCGTCCAAATGTCAAGGACACAGGATCAGGAACTAAGGCCTCCTAACAAACGTCTCCAGATGCGGTGAAGACGGTGCTGAATTTGGTGGAAGAATTGGGGTTAGGGTTTAGGGTGTACTGTATGGGATATATATAGGGAAAGAGGTCGGTTCCGTAGGGGTTATATCACGCCCCAGTCCCAAAAATACGTAGGACTAGGACACGTAAGCATGCCAGCCGCATGGATATGGCAACTCCAATATATGGAA
Organism: Iris macrosiphon; assembly: GCA_036927795.1. Classification (NCBI taxonomy): domain Eukaryota; kingdom Viridiplantae; phylum Streptophyta; class Magnoliopsida; order Asparagales; family Iridaceae; genus Iris; species Iris macrosiphon. Next base: position 140,080,285 of record JAYESA010000014.1, read on the forward strand.
ACCAAATCCATACGTACGCTGTAATATGAATATCAAATCCATAAGTGGTATAAAATGTAATACAAGTCACAGGGTAAAATTTAAATCTCATCCACCAAAATCATATAGAAATAAATAACTAGTATCTATGAAACTAGATCTCAATAAGAAGTATCTAAGGATGATAGTTGGATGGAAACAAATCCACTACCAACTCGAATATAAGAGCAAATACAATATGAATACAACACAATAAACACAATATGAGAATACCAGCTATCAACCACGACTCGAAGAGAAGACATCCTCGAAACTTCATAACCATCCGAATCTGCGCTCCTGCAAATACTCAAGAACAGGTACACCTAGCAGGGGACCAGGTCCTCAGAGGGACATAACAAGATACTTAAACACATGCCAATAAAGTACTGAAATAAATATCCAATGGTCGCCTAATCATCTAAGTGAATGCAGTTAAGAACAACTTTCCCCACAAGTGAGCTATCTGGCTGAAAACCTGAGATTTGGCATAGTTCTCTATTGGAGATCCAGGGGCCTAAAAAGGCACGACGACTTTCGAACGCCGGAGGCCCGCCTGATGTCACGACCCTCACCCGAAAAATTGGGCATGAGTCATGGGTACGCCCAGCCTACGCCGCAGCATCGGCGGTAGAACGCTGTCTAGGTCAACTAACTAAATAATAATCTCACACAAAAATCGGCCATGACCTCTCCAAAAGGAGGGCAACCACACAAACAATATAAACCTGTCAAGATCTCAACTCCAAACGGAGGAGCAAATATCATAATGATAATCAAGTACTCAATCATGAATCTAAGCACGATAAGATAACACAGAGATCTAACAACTATAAAGTCTAACCAACAACAACTACTACAACAACCACAACATCAAATAATAATACAACAATATCCAAAATAATATACAAACAAGGTCTCAATCTAAAACCGGAGACAAATCCGGTGCTAAAAGCTAATAAAAACAACAACAAAGTCCCAGTGATCCCGGCTACCAACCCGGAAATTACCCCTAAACTAGAGGGTCCCTGTCTGCACCATCGACAGGCTCAGGTCCATAAAATGTCGGACACCAATCCTCCGGATACTCTGAAAAAATATGTCCAGTCAGGACTGGAGCAAGTACATCTCTAACAGCAGTTCCATTTAAATGATAAAAACTATCAAACAGTTATAGCAAGTAGCAAGAAGAATGAAGCAAGTATGAAACAAGAAAATATGTATAACTGGTGCATAAAGGTAAAGATGCATGGATATCAGAGCAAGATAGTAACAACTGCAAGATACAAGAAATCTACACTAAGAGTAAGTCTGTGCACATGAACGTGTAGTGAGTCCAGCATGAAAAACATGTAGTGAGTCAAGTCCAGAAACATGTAAGTGAGACAAGTCAAGAAATGCATGAGAGTCCAGACTATAAAGAATAAACTCGGTGTCTTTGAAATACTTGTTTCGACATGTAAACGGCTAGGGGTAAGTACGGCTCACCGCGCACTGGGTGCGCGGCTGCTATCATTCCAGATTAGACCAGAGGGAGTGATTCCTGATGATGCCAGATAGGAATGTTTATATGTCTACTCGAGTATTTCCCCGTCCCGACTAATACAAGTGGATCCAAGACCCGACACGCAAATCAAGATGAGTCCAGCCTGAACATGAATGATGCCTGTAGGTGATGCCAGTAGTGATTCCAGAATAGAGGCCAGAAACATGAAATGTACGTGTCGCAAGTAAATGAATCCAGGAATATCAATCAGTGTCCCGTGTTGTGCCAGAATAATCAGATGATACTATACTAGAAGCTGAATCATAATAATCATCAAATAATGAAAACTATCAGAGAATGTACTCGCCTGACGTCCTGAGCAACTGGCGATCCGAACTGGTATCGCAAGGACCTAATGCGAAAAGTAAGGTTAAACAGGGTTCTAAAGAGTTAAACAGATATAAAATAACTAAAAATAGGCTTCTAGAGTCGTTCTAGGTCAAACGGGTCAAACCGGTGAAATCTGGCTCAAAAAGTCAACTCTTGGTCCAAAAAATCAACTCTATGTCAAAACTAGGTCAAAAGTTGACTTTGGCGGTCAACCGAGTCAACTACGGTCAAGTCTGGGTCAAACTAGGGTGCTCCTGAAATTCTAGGTCAAACCGAGCTCATTAAGCTAGAAAACTCACAAACTCGCCTCCTTGAGATACCGGGATACCCTCGGTATCCGATACCTCAACCTAGGCTATATACCCCGCCTATACCCTCTAAAACCTATGCTAGCACGCGTAAATATATACACATATACGTATAAAAATTACTCCAATACTATTCCTAGGCTATTGCTCAAAAACCCCGCTCGAAACCCAATACCTTGGTTATCTTAAGGTATTGAGATACCTCGGTATCTCAAGGTATTGAGATACCGCTCTAAACTTAACCCGACTACCCCTCTAGCTAGCTAACTATGCATAAACATATATATCTAGCTATAATCTAGGCTAAAATATAGATATCTAATACATATAGGCATATACCTAGGTATCTACACCCAATACCTTACCTTACCTTACCTTACCTTACCTTACCTTACCTTACCCTCAAATATATATATATATATCTATACCTAGATATCTAACTATCTATCTAGCTATGTATATATCTATATATATATCTATGCATATAGATATGGATATCTAACTATCTATCTAATATTTACCTATCTAGTTATCTATCTAACTATCTAACTAGCTATTTATTATCTATTTATATCTAGGCATCTATCTATCTATTTATCTAACTATGTATCTAAATACCTATTTACCTATCTAGAGATATCTATTGATCTATCTAACATATACCTATTTATCTATCTATGCATCTATCTAACTAATTATCTATAATATCTATTTACCTATCTACCTAACTATAGATATCTATCTATTTACCTAATTATCTATGTATCTCTTTACCTATGTATCTATCTAACCATCTATGTACCTATTTAACTATCTATCTAAATATCTAACAATCTATCTATCTATATATATATATATATATATATATATATATATATATATATATATATATATATATATATATATATGCATACCCCTCTCTCTCGCATTGCTCCTCACCTTGCTGCTGCTCCTGCTGCTGCTCCTGCTGCAGTGGCTGCTATGCTGCTGGTTATGCTGCTACTGCTGCTCCTTGCTGGTGCAGCTGCTTGCTGCTGCTGCAGCTCCCTGCTGCTGGTCCTGCCCCCCCCCTCTCATCTCACATACACACACACACACCTTTATATATATATATATATATATATATATATATATATATATATATATATATATATATATATATATATACACATATATATATCTATATATATATAACTAGATATCTATATATACATTCACACTCATCTACACACTCTAACACACACACTAGCACACTCACACACTAATACACACACACACACTCACAACACTATCAACACACACACATAAGCACACACATATATCTATACATATATAAACACACATCTATATATATATACACACATATATATCTACACTCGTATATTTATATATATATATACACATACACACTCACACACTCAAACATAAATATATATGCCCTCACACACACTCACTCTCACACACCCTCACACACACTCTCTCACACACTAGCACACATTCTCATAAACACACAACCACACACACAAACACTCCTATATATATATATATATATAAATATATATACATATATACACACAAACTTAAACTCATATACATATATATCTATATCTAAACACTCACTCATACTCACCTACACACATACATTAGTACTCACTAACACACTCACAAACACATAACCACACATATATATATAAATAGAAATATATATATATATATATATATATATATATATATATAGGAACACACACACAAATAAATATATATATAGAGACATATATACACAAATACAACATACCACAACGATGCACACAACGCTCACAACGCCCCACCTATGCACGCCCAACGACCCCGACACTCACCAACGCCTATAAATATATAAAATATAACTCAAAAACTCTAGCACACACTCCCCGATATTAACCCAACGCGCGTACAAGCCCGAAACGAGAAAACCAAGTCGAAATGGCCGTTCGGTCATTTCGACGAACACGTGGTGCGCGGCTCGAAAAACCTCCTGAAATGCACACCAAACGAACTCGAAATCGGCCCAAAATTTACCCACGCATCCTAAACGATGTCTAAATCCTAGAAAATGCTCTCCCGCGTCGATTCTAGGCCCGTGGCGGAAACGCACACGCACTTAGAATCATCGACGAAGAAAAACCCCAAATTCGCCCGAAACGCCCGTTTCTCCGCGACACGGCTTCCCGTGTCCGAACGGAGACACACACTCACCCTCAAGACACCCGACAACGTCTACCTAGGTCCGCCTAACCTAGGGCATCACCCAAAATTGGGCCAAATTCGGATTCCACCCGAAATTGACACAATACCTAGTGTTAAAGTCTCCAAACACTACCCAACTAGTTCCAACTTCCTCCCACGGGTAGCCTAAGGGTCTAGGAAGGTTCTAAACTATTAATTACACTATATAAAAGTAATTATAAGGGGAAAATTGGGGTTTACCTCTTGGGAGTTGGAATCCCAAGCCAAAATCTCCAAAATGCTCCAAATCCTCCAAACCAAGCTTCCAAGCTCCCAATCCAAGCTCCAACACAAAATCTAGGCTCTACCCACCAAGGTTAGGGAAGAATGTAGGGTTAGGGTTAATCATAAAGAAGAATAGAAGAAGAAAGAGGAGAAATGGGAACTTACTTGAGTGGGAAGAAGAAAAGAAGAAGGAAGAGTGGAGAATGGAGAAGAAGAAGAAGAATGAAGAATGAAGAAGAAGAGGAAGTGGGGCTGCTGTGAAGCACGGTCTGGGAGGGGTTTTTGGGGCCGGCCATGGTAAATATAAGGTTACACTAATCACCAAATGCCCAAAATGCCCTTCCAACTTTCGGTTTTGGATTTTGGGTCCAAAAACACTCAAACTAACTCCAAATCTCTCCCACTAACCTTCTAAAAATATAATAAATATTCTAAAACCCAAAATAAGTCTCACAGGGGTGTGGGCTGGGTCGGACATGGGTCCACTAGGGTCTGACATGGGTCCAGGCTAGTCAAAATCCTAAAACAATCAATAAAAATATAGTACAATCATTAATTAATTATAAATATAATTAATTAAAAATAATGCACAATTAACTAAATTAAAAAAAAAATACCCGGCTCTGGAAATGGGGTGGTGACACCTGATAATAATATAATATATAGTGGTCATCACCACCCGTATCTCCAGCGGAGAATCCGGGCGCACAATAGAAAAAGTGAAAAGGAGCTCAAATGCGGTACTTGTTGTTCTCCCCACCCCATGCTCTAAGCATGTCACATCCATGACACAATTTGGTTCATAGCCTATTCTTAGTACCCTAGCCCAAATCTTGCAACCAAACAAGGACAAGGATGGGACCACCGTACTACAATAGGCTATGTCCCTAGACCTCTAATAACTGCTAAGTCTACTAGCATGCAAAATTTCTAACAGCAGTTATTCCTAACGCACGGCCCACGCGTACAGGAGGCCAAACCCTGTACGCTAGTCCGTGATCTCTATATGAGACTAACACTCGTGTAACAACTGTGTCACGGCCAATGAACCTAATGATGCTACATGATAATGGGGTAGTCTCATAAACAAGGTCAATGCAATACATAGATAAAAATATATCGCAACGACACCGTCACGTGCATTTTATATAATAGTTAAAATATATGAACTAAAGACAGAAAATAAAGATGCATGCAACATATGGAATATAAATAACAGTACAATGGCAAGGTATACTTGCCTGGCAAGAAAGTTGCGATGTAACAATAACCTGCTCCAAAAGTCGTACAGAATAAATCCAACATCCTATGTACATATAATATAATGCAAATAAATCATTAGTCATTTACACTAGTACACACACAACAATATTTATACTGGGCTCGGGGTACACTACGGGTGGCACTAGCCATCTAACACGGTCAATTACGCGTTGAATTACGCGGGTGTCGGGTCTTTAAGTACTGTACACAATAAGTTAGTCAACTAACATGGTCTTGTCAGTACATCGGTATACACAAGGCAGACACCAACATTGTTCTTAGGGTCAACAGGGTCAAGGGCAAATACGGGGTAGTCCACGGTGTCCTAGGGTCGTACAGTCTGAATATTTAGTCATAATTATCAATTAGTATTTACTTACATATATATTCATATAACTATATAATAATGTAACCATCAATTTATTTACATAATTATTGGAATACATATAGTAATTATGTACATAAATATATATACCAAACTTAATAATATTTGCGTACATGTAAATATACGAACGCGCGTTGGGTTCTCCAACTCAGGGTCTGATGTAAACTAACCGTGGTGGCTAAATACTAACGTTCTACTGGAACACTATCAGAGAATGTACTCGCCTGGGGTCCTATTGCTGGTATGAATCAGAGTCCAAGTCACAGTCCAAATAGCATATGTATTACAAATTTATCACGTCAAAAGATAATTTATTTTAATTTATTTAATTCTAGAATAATTGCTCTAAAATCCTATTTTAATCTTATTATTCTGATTTTTATGTTAATTCCTAAATTTAGTCTAAAGAAACTAAATTTTATCAACTCGAGACTCATGGCACGCAAATCAAGGCGATCTGTTGACCAAAAAGTCAACCGACACAAAATCTACTTTCATGCATGATTTCCTGTAGATTTCAGCATCAAAAACATACTGGAATTTACGGCTCATCTGAATTCAAATTCGTTTAGGAATTATGGCACATACAAATTTTGTATTGTGCACCGATGGTTAAATTCTAACCTAGAAGTTCTACAGAATTAACAGTATGTAAATACTTCGAATTAAATTCTGGGAAAAATATATGTCAATGATCTCGACATTAGCTTTCCGAAAATTTAAACGGTTCATGATTCTGATTCCGGGTTCTCCCGAAATTACGAAAACATCGAAACACATCTATTTTCGGACATGCTGTGCTCTACAAATTTTCCAGAATTTAATACTAATAATCTCGAAAAAAAAATATATAATCAGAAATCTAAGCTCAATATCTTTCTAACGCAAGAAACTAGGCCTCGTTTGGAGTCCGGAGCTATGCGCAATGGCTTCTGGAAGATAAAGGAACCCTAGATGGCAATTCTCCAAAAATCGGCTCAAGAAAAACCCTAGAAAATAACTTAAACTATTATATATATAGAGAGGAGAGAGAATGCAGCCGCGGCTCGGAAAGCGCCATGTGACAGCCATCCACGCTGGCCCGCCCAAATCGGACGGTCCGAAACTGACGCTGCTCGGCTGAGTCCGAGTCGAACTCTGACTCGGCTCGGCTTCACCCCGCGGTCACTGACAGGCGGGCCCGGCACTGTTCGATGCGGGAGGCTGACAGGTGGGCCCCATGTTTGCTGACTGGGCAGAATTAATTACTTTTTGGGTTTTCTTTTTCAGAAATTAGTTTTTAATTCAGTTTTTCATAATTAACTCAAAACAAATGCTAAAAATAATCAAAAAATTCCCAAAAAATTCTAGAAAATATATTTTATTATTTAGAACCTAAAATAAAAGTTTGGGATATTTTATTTAATTTTGAACATAAAATAAATTCTTCAAAGTCCTAGAAAATTAGTGTTACTAGTTTTTAATTAACTAAAAATTATGAAAAAATCCCAATAATCTAAAATAGCCTAAAAATAATTCTAAATAAATATTTATATAAGTAAATATAAAAAAAAAATTTATTTTCTAATTAACTAAGAGAATACTCTAAATAAATTCAACATCTATAATAAATATAATAATATAAAATATACACAAAATACCTATTTTGGGTGAGGGAGTTTACAGGTTATTTTAGTGTTTTCAAAAACCACTGCTGCTGCTGTTTCTTTCTTTCTTTTGTTTTAGTTTTGGATTTGGGAGAGTTTGGTAATAAAATAGAGATAAAGAGGCAGTGGGGGTTGTTTCACACGCGCGGAGGGGGAGAAAGAAAAGTTGATTTTTGCTGCTATTGATATTTCTTCTCCTAACGGGTCCGAGTAGGGCTAAACGGGTAGTAGTTTAGGATAGAGGGTTGGGTTAGAATAGGGTTAGGATTTCGGGTTGAGATCCAATAGGAATTATATTTGTGCATACCATTAAGCTAGCAACAGTCCAAAGGGTCCCTTACTTGGAATAAATTAGAAAAATTTATAATGGCTTCATAAATCCCCTAAATGCACAAACACCTCAAAATTAAATTAAATAAAAATCTATTCTCTCTATTTAGCTCATAACTAAATAAATTAAGTAATTAATTAATAAAAAGTTAATACGGTTTTTAGAATTAGGGGTTTTACATTCTATCCAACTTATAAAAATTTTGTCCTCGAAATTAAAACTAAGTCACGGTAGAAAGTTAATGATGGTATAAGATATAAATTAACAAAGTAAATTCATATCTTGATCTGCGAATAGGTTCGGAAAATATTTGTGCATGTCGTCCTCGCGCTCCCAAGTAGATTCTCCTGGTGCGCCATGCTTCCATGCCACGCGGACCAAGGGAATAAACTGGTTCCTCAATACTTTCTCTCGACGATCAAGGATTCCCACGGGTTGCTCTTGGTATGACAAGCTCGGCCCAATGGTGATCTCCAAATGGTCGAGAACATGACTGCTGTCTGCCATATATCGCTTAAGCTGCAACACATAAAATACGTCATGTACTCCCTCAAGTGAAGGTGGTAGCGCAAGTCGATAGGCCACTTCTCCCACTCTCTCTAGCACGTCAAATGGTCCAATATACCTTGGACTCAACTTGCCACGCCCTCCGAATCGAATGGTGCCTCTGGTAGGTGATATCCTTAGGAAGACATGATCGCCCTCTTTAAACTCCAAGGGACGACGATGAAGGTCTGCCCACTGTTTCTGCCTGTCTTGCGCTACTCGTAAGTGCCATTGTATTTTCTTGACTGTCTCTACGGTGTTGACCACTAACTTTGGTCCCAGAATCTGACGTTCTCCCACGTCACTCCAATACACAGGAGACCTACACTTCCTTCCATATAATGCTTCAAACGGAGCCATCTGAATGATCGCCTGATAGCTATTATTGTAAGAAAATCCACAAGGTGTAGTTGGTCCTCCTATGATCCTCCAAAGTCTAACATACAAGCCCTCAACATATCCTCCAATGTCTGAATAGTACGCTCTGACTGCCTATTTGTCAGTGGATGATAAGATGTACTGAACTTCAGACGAGTTCCAAGACTCTCTTGCATGCTCCTCCAAAAGTGTGATGTAAAGCGTGAATCCTTGTCTGATATAATGCTGACTGGTACGCCGTGCAATCTCACGATCTGTCTCATATATAAGTCACCCAAAGCTTCTGTAGATTGGCCAACTCTAAAAGGCAAGAAATGGGCTGACTTGGTGAGACTATCTACTATTACCCATACTGTATCTTTACCACTTGGACTCTTGGAAAAACCTGTGACAAAGTCCATAGTGATGTGCTCCCACTTCCACTCTGAAATCGGAAGTGGTTGTAATAACCCTGCTATTCTTTGGTGCTTCGCCTTTACTTGCTGACACACCAAACCTTTAGCTACAAAGCGGGCTATCTCTCTTTTCATTCCATGCCACCAAAAGTGCTGTCGTAAATCGCGATACATCTTGGTGCCTCCAGGATGAATAGAATATATCGAACTACGAGATTCTGTCATCAGCTCCTGTTGAATCTCTCTATTGGGAACATATAGACGATCACCACATCGTAATGTCCCGTCATTATGAAGGCGCAGTCCTGTCTGCTCTCTGGCCTCTATCCTTTCCTTTAATCTTCTGAATCTGATGTCTGTAGGCAATGCTGTCTTAATCCTCTCTACTAGTGATGATTGTACTTGCAAATTGGCTAGTGTCTCGTCTGCTCCGGGTAATATCACTTCAATGCCAAGACATTGCAAGTCCTTCAATAATTCTCTCTGTGTCATCAAGAAATAAGCTGCTGGATTTCGGCTTAGTGCGTCTGCTACAACGTTAGTCTTGCCTGGGTGATAATGAAGCTCTATCTTGAAATCTTTCATCAACTTGAGCCATCGACGTTGCCTCATATTTAACTCCTTCTGCGTGAAGACATACTTGAGGCTTTTGTGGTCTGTATAGATTTTCACTCGTTCTCCATATAAGTAATGTCTCCATAGCTTCAGAGCAAATACAATGGCTGCAAGTTCCAAGTCATGAGTTGGATAATTCTTCTCATGTACTCGTAACTGTCTAGATGCATAGGCAATCACTTTGCCTGCTGCATCAATACGCATCCCAAGCCTTTCCCTGATGCGTCACTATAGATCACATAGCCTCCTGATCCTGATGGAATAGTCAATACTGGTGCTGTAGTCAGTCGCTTCTTCAACTCCTCGAAAGCGGCTTGACACTCGTTGGTCCATATGAACTCTTGATCTTTGCAAGTTAACCGAGTCATAGGTGTTGCTATCCTTGAGAAATTCTTCACGAACCGTCGGTAATATCCTGTAAGTCCAAGGAAACTTCTCACCTCCACTGCTGATTTAGGAACAGACCATGTCTCGACTGCCGAGATCTTTTCTGGATTAACAGAAATACCATCCCCTGTAACAACATGTCCAAGAAATGAGACTCTGTCCAAGAAGAACTCATATTTACTGAGCTTTGCATATAGCTTCTCTCTCCTCAAGGTCTCTAGAACAATCCGCAGGTGCTTCTCGTGCTCCTCGTGGCTCTTTGAATAGACAAGTATATCATCTATGAAGACGACCATGAACTGGTCCAAATACTGATGGAAGACTCGATGCATTAAGTCCATAAAGATAGCTAGAGCATTGGTTAATCCAAATGGCATGACCAGAAACTCGTAGTGCCCATATCTTGTCCGGAATGCGGTCTTCGGGATGTCCTCCCTCCGTACCTTCACTTGGTGATATTCCGATTTTAAATCTATCTTTGAGAATACCTTGGCTCCACTAAGCTGATCAAATAGGTCATCAATGCGTGGCAATGGATATTTATTCTTCACTGTCACTGTATTTAAGGCTCTATAGTCAATGCACATACGCACTGACCCATCCTTCTTTGGTACAAACAACACTGGTGCTCCCCAGGGTGATGCACTTGGTCGGATGAAACCTTTCTCTTCTAGTTTATTTTAACTTTGTCTTCAGTTCATCCATCTCCTTCTTTACCAGTCTATAAATATGTGATGCTATGGGTGCTGCTCCCGGTGTCAATTCAATCAAAAACTCTATGTCTCTGTCTGGTGGTAGGCCTGGCAATTCTTCCGGAAAGACGTCTTGGAATTCTAAAATAACAGGATGGTAGACAACATCGTCCATTGTGAGCTGTATACCATCAAGGATTTCTGTGGATCCTCGTGCAAACTCAAGTTCATGCTAGCCTGGTACCTTGAAAAGAATGCTTCCTCCAAAGCAATCGAAGGAAGCGTGGTACTTTCTCAGCCAGTCCATTCCCAGCACAATATCAAAAGTCGGCATAGAAAGGACTAAGAGTCGGACATTCATCTCTCTGCCACGTATTACTATAAGACATGATTTACAAATTCTACTAACAGGTACAACTCCTCCTCCGGTAAGAATTCTAACATAACTAGATAAAGGTGTGGAGGTAATGTTGTGTTTGGCAATAAAACTAGATGATATGAATGAGTGGGTAACTCTCGTATCAAACAATGTCACAGCAGGAAAAGTAAAAGCAAGAGTGATACCTGCTATGACATCAATCTCCTGATCTGTGTCATCCACTTCCAATACAAAAGCTTGTCCGTTCCTCTGTGGTTGTCCCTGTCTGGCTCTCGCGAATTGATCCTCCTGTGTAGGTAGAGGTGGTCCTCGCTGAAATTCCCCTGCTGCTGGAGGTCGAGGTGCTCCTAGTCTCATTATCTACTGAGCTGGCTTCGGTGCTGGAAGCACTAGCCTATGTGCTGGCGATAAAAGTGTCAATGCATGTTGCATATGACAGTCTTTCATCATATGCTATCCAGAACCACATCTCATACGTTGTCCTAGGCGAGTTCGACAGTCCCTCATAATATGTCCGCGTTTCCCATAATAATTACAGTGGGGCTTCTCTAGGATCTGGTACGGTCCTGCTCTGTGCTGGTACTGTTGTTGTTGAGCTAAAGGACGTCTGATAGGTCCTCCTTATTGTGTTCTTCCTGGTCCTTGCTGTGTCCTCAGCTGACCTCCTTTTCCTCTGTTGATGGTTTCTTGCAATCTGGCTTATGTTAGTAATTCGGCATAAGAGATTCGGAACTGGGAGCTAGTGTAGTATTGGAGCTCCTGAGTCAGTCCGCGGTAAAACCTCTTAGCCTTGGCCAAGTCATCTGGTATTAGGGCAGCGCCATATTTACTGAGGCGACTAAACTCGACATCATACTCGTCCACTGTTCTGTTCCCCTGCTCCAGGTGGAGAAACTGATCGTACAATGCATCTCTGACGGTGTCCGGGAAGTACTTTCTTTCAAAGCACTCCAAGAACTGCTCCCAAGTCTGGTATATACCCAACTGGCGCTCCATGGATTCCCACCAGTGGTGAGCATTACCATCTAGAAGCGTCCTTACACCTGTCATCCATAGGTCTGCAGGTAGCTGCGATGCCTCTAATAACTTCCGAGTGTTAGTGATCCAGTTGGTAGTTTCCTCTGGGCTCTCAATGCCTTTGTACGACCTCGGACCCATCTGTATAAAATCTTTTACTGAACCAACTCTAGCTCGGGGTACTGGAGCTAGTGCTTGAGCTGGTACAGTAGCCTGTGCAGCCATCCTCTCAAGTGCTGCCAGAAATTCTTGCCTCTGCTCGGCTGCCTGCTGCCTCTTTTCCTGCATCATCATCTGTAAGAATTGGAACAGTTGTGTCTGGCCATCTTGCGATATTGAAAAAGCTGGAAGGTTCCCATTAGGTGAAGTGGGAAGATAAGATGGAACTGGATTGTGAATTTGTCCATCTGGTCCCGGAAAGTCTAGGAATTGTTGAGGTCCCTCCTTGGGTCTGACCATTGATTCCAGGAGTTGTGTCACCATCGGCGATAGTACATCCATTCTGCATATCCATCTCTCTGTAGGTGATGTACGCAACGTTTAGAAGAAGTACAGGAATCAAACAGGATGCAAGTATTAAATAGAATGTAGAAGCATGAAATATACTGGGGAATTGTCCACGTATTTTACAGTAAAAAAAACCCCAACATACATGATGTCTCTCCCTGGATAAAACAGAGCTTCAAGGTTGTTTGCGTAAAACAGGTTGCTAAGCTGTCCGCGTAAAGCAGAGATTCAAGGTAGTTTGGCGTAAAGTAGAGATTCAAAACTGTTGGCGTAAAATAGAGATTCAAGTTGTTGGCGTAAAAGTAAGACTTCAGAGCTGTCCGCGTAAAACAGAGATTCAAAGCTGTCGGCGTAAAATGTTGCTATACTTCCTGCGTAAAAGTCTACGTAAAAGATTTCCTGCATAAAGTCTGCGTAAGAGGTTTCCTGCGTAAAGTCTACGTAAAAGTCTGCGTAAAAAGTTTCCTGCGTAAAGTCTGCGTAAGAGGTTTCCTGCGTAAAGTCTACGTAAAAGTCTGCGTAAAAGGTTTTCTGCGTTAAGTTGTACGAGGAACTCTTCGTATTCCTCGGATGAATTTGTCAGACAAATCAGTGAACCTGACATCCGACAAAAGTACTGCACGACGATCGAGAGGACGGCTATGATGATGATTTTGCACAAAGACCCATGTTGTCATTTAGTGACATATTTGATACAAGTCATTTTTACGCATTCAAAAGGAAGAAAAAAAAATGGAGTCTTCTGAATACACTGCCTATTCTACATGGACAGAAATGAGTTTTTACGCTCAAGATAAGACAAAATCAGATGCCATGTCAAAAGCTATTTCTTGTACAGAGTTCGAGGCATATCTTTGCATTTAATGCATGAGATTATGTTTCATTGGTCACGACTGGGAAAGCTAAGACTTTGACAAATAAGCTCACACCACCGTCCTTGTATTTTATGCCAACAAGACAGTCATTTGGCTTTTACGCCAACAAGACAGTCGTTTGGCTTTTACGCCAACAATAAATAGAGACCCCTGGTAACAGGGTAAAATGGTTTTTGGCGTAAAACTTTGTTTATCCAAACATAGGATAGTTGAAAGGAAGAATGAGGTTTTAGTCAAGCGTGGATGAGATCCTTATACTCTATTCCTATACGCAGGCTTGTTCGGTACAGTTATATAACCGAGACAATATATTCTGGACCTGCATGGGCCACCACCAAAAAATATGTCATGTCCCAGTCCCAAACTACGTAGGACTAAGAATACGTAACACGCCCAGCCGTATGTATACGAACTCCAATATATGGAAACTATATACACACGTACGCTGTTCATGAATATTCAATCCACCAGTGGTAATATACTGTCACAACAAGTCACACACAATCTATATCTCATCCACATCACAAATAATAAGTAGGAATAAGAGCTGAAAATATCTGAATATCAAAGATGAGTATCAAGTCTGATAGTCGGATGGAAAAAAATCCACTACAAAATGACTATACTGAAGTAGCAACAAGGATCTCTAAACAGCGGTAATAAAATCACAGATACTCCAAAGGTAAGACCTCCTCAGTCTGGTAAGTAGCATCAGATCCAGGTCCGTACTCTTACGGATACTCTTGCTCGTCCATATCTGGAAAGGGACCAGGTCCTCAGAGGAACGTAACAAGATACATAATAACATGCCAATAAGTACTGAAAAGTAAACATCCAATGGGGTCACCTATCCGTCTAAGTGAATACAGTTTGAGAACAACTTTCCACCAAGTGGGCTATCTGGCCATAAAGTGGGATTGGCATGATTCTCTCGGAGAATCAGGGGCCTACAAAGCATGTCATCTTTTGAACGGCAGAGGCCGCCATGTAGTATAGGGGTCATCACGATCGCGTATCTCCGGTGGAGCGTACGGATTACATAAAAAGGAAAGTACAAAGGAGCCCAAATGCCTTACTTGTTGTTCTCCCCACCCCATGCTCTAAGCATGTCACATCCATGACACGATAAAACCTCTAAATAACTGCCAGGTCTACTAGCATACAAAGTTTCTATCAGCAGTCATCCCTAACGCACGGCCCATACGTACAGGAGGCCAGACCTGTCACGCAGTCCGTGATCTACATGAGACTCACACTCGTGTAACAACTGTGTCACGGCCAATGAACCTAATGATGCTACATGATAATGGGGTAGTCTCATAAACAAGGTCAATGTAATTACATAAATAAAAATATATCGCAACGACACCATCGCGCGCATTTTATATAACAGTTAAAATATATGAACTAAAGACAAAAAATAAGATGCATGCAACATATGAAATATGAATAACAGTACAATGGCAAGGTATACTTGTCGGACAAGAAATCTGCATAGTGCAAGCGTCCAAATATCAAGGACACAGGATCTGGAACTAAGGCCTCCTAACAAACGTCTCCAGATACGGTGAAGATGGTGTTGATTTTGGTGGAAGAATTGGGGTTAGGGTTTGAGGTGTACTGTATGGGATATATATAGGGAAAGAGGTCGATTCCGTGGGGGTTATTTTAGTGTTTTCAAAAACCACTGTTGCTGCTGTTTCTTTCTTTCTTTTGTTTTAGTTTTGGGTTTGGGAAAGTTTAGTAATAAAATAGAGATAAAGAGGCGGTGGGGGTTGTTTCACACGCGCGGAGGGGGAGAAAGAAAAGTTGGTTTTGCTGCTGTTGATATTTCTTCTCCTAACGGGTCCGGGTAGGGCTAAACGGGTAGTAGTTTAGGAAAGAGGGTTCGATTAGAATAGGGTTGGGATTTCGGCTTGAGATCCAACATAAATTATATTTGTGCATACCATTAAGCTAGTAACTGTCCAAAGGGTCCCTTACCTGGAATAAATTAAAAAATTTTATAATGGCTCCATAAATCCCCTAAATGCACAAATACCTCAAAATTAAATTAAATAAAAATCTATTCCCTCTATTTAGCTCATAACTAAATAAATTAAATAATTAATTAATAAAAAGTTAATATGTTTTTCAGAATTAGGGGTTTTATATTATCCGAGATGCTCTGGATAACCAGAAGGCTCGTGATCGTGCTAGAAAACCGATCCAAGGTTGGATCACGCCTGAGCAGTGGACTACGATGAGAGCTAGATTCGACAATCCGAGCTACAAGGAAAGGTCTGAGAAGGCAAAGGCGGCTAGGCGGAATGCTGCCAAGTGGTGTGGTGGCTCGATTCCGATGACGGAACATTTCCGTCGTTTGGTATGTTTTTTCTTTTAAAATATATTATTTTAATATAAGTACCATAAAATGATAGTAGAAAAAAATGTTTAAGTTTAGTACTAAATAATATATTTTTAACAGGTACTGAGGGGTGAGGATGCAAAAATTATGACCGTCTTCTTGGCCACCCATCACAAGGATGGAAATCTCATTGATGAGAGGGTCTCGTAGACCTAGGTAAGTATTACTTTACTTTGTGTTAATTTTAATATAACTTAGGCAATTATCGAATTTCCAAACCTTTGTAGGCCGAGTATCTTAGGCTGCGTGAGTGGGCAACTGCTAGTGCACCTACACCTGGAGAGGCTGGTACTTCCTCGCAGCCCGCTCCAGCTCCGTCGGCGGACGACCATGGGTGACCGCAACTGTTGGTCTCCAGAGGGGTACGTACTACCGTACGGGATCCTATGGCGCCCTGGTTGCGACGCAGTCATCTAGGGCCTCCCCGATAGCTGTGCATTCCACACATCCCTCGGAGTTATCGGCCAGAGTCCAGGAGGACGTTGACCGTCAGATTGCGTCTCTCCGTGACGAGTTGCTGCGAAGGATGGAGGAGCAGCCCCGGTCCCAGCCGCAGGCGGATGATCCGACGCTCATCGCACAATTCGATATGCTCAACCGCTGCATCACGGAGCTCCGGGATTTGATAAATGATATTAGAGCCTCGACAGACCGCAACATCATGGAGCTGCAGGCATTACAGCTATCGATGGGCGAGAGGCTGACGATGATGCAGGATTCAATGGTTCATACAGTACGAGGCTGTTATCTACCATAGATTCTTACAACCAGCGACTCGCAGACTTGGAGCGGGTACGGCCTCCTGGTGCGCCTACATCGACACAGAATCCACCGACGTCACTGCCTTCTCCATCGACATTGGTGTCGATTCCACGGGAGCAATATGAGTTGTTCTTATCCTTCATGCGCGCCGGTGGTCAGCCTCCTACAGATCCACTGTAGTATAGCTAGTTGCTGGATATTTGTATTTTTTGTATTATTTAGGATGAGATTGTATGGATATATATTTGCCGTATTCTTTACGATGAGATTTGCTGGATGCTTTCTTTTCTTCAAATTTTATTATATTATTCATATTAAATATGTTATTTTACCGGTGTTGAGTGTTCAATCCAAGGGGGTTGGCAAACCCAGAAATTCAACGGAGGGTTGCTCCGGGTCTATTTGTACATATTATGATTTAATAAACTGCAGGAATAATAGTTTTAAAATAATTCAATATTCTTTTTTTTATTTTTTCTGTAAAATTAGCGACATTTTTAGCGACGTTTAGCGACGTATTTAGCGACGTGTATACACGTCGCTAAATACGTCTCTAATTAGCGACGTTAATAAACGTCGATAATGACGTCGCTAAATATGTCGCTAAAAATGTCGTTCTACGTCGCAAATTCCTGACATAACAGTATTGCCAGGTCATTAAAGACGTCGCTATATAAGTCGCTAATTAGCGATATTTAGCGATATTTAGCGACGTTAATTAACGTCGCTAATTAGTGACGCTGCGTCGCTAAACGTCGCTAATTTTAGTGACACATTTAAGTCGCTAAAAAACGTCGGCATAGCGACGTTTAGCGACGTTTTTTCTTTTAGCGACTTGCTTTGTTCCGACTTCTTTAAAACGTCGCTAATTACGTCGCTAAATGTGATTAGCGATATTTTTTTGTCATTTAGCGATCTTTTTAAACGTCGCAAATTTGACTTTTTCTGGTAGTGTTGTAGGTGAGGGTGGCGGCGGCGGCTGTCGGCTCTGAATTAACTGCATCACAACTGAAGTCACAATCTGTTATATATCCATAGGAATGATAGGAGCTGAAGTAGAAGCAGGAGCCGGAGTAGGAGGAGGAGCCACAACAGTTAGGAATGGCAACGAGGCAGGTTGGGACCAGAGACCATACATCTCTATCCCAGGGTAGTAATCGAATCCGTCCCCTTCCTCGTCCCCGTTCAGATTCAATTTTTTATCCCCATCTTCGTTCCCGTTATACAATGCACTCCCAGTCCCCGCCCTTTAACACTTTCGGGACCGGGTTTTTCCGTTCCTTCCCGTTAACAATTTTTTCTCTAACATTATAGACTTAAAAAACTGATTTGTTTTGGCACAAAAGATTGTTTGTTCGAATCATGTAAGTTTTAAATTAAAAAAATTTAGTTATATATATTTTATTTTTTTTGACAAAAATAAATGACAGATAATATTACACCATAATCAAATTAAGTCTTTTATTTTAGATTGTTCTAAGGACTAGATGAGCTACTTACACCACAATTAAATATTGATAAATTAAGGGCTATTTGATATTACACCCTCCCCCCCCCTCTTAGATTAGATATATTGATATTATCCTCCTGTTAGATTAAATATTGAGAATACCCCTCTGAAAGTGTCGTTAAAAAGTTTTTAATGACACTTTCAGAAGAGTATTCTTAACTTTTAATCTAACAGGGAGGTAATATCAATATACCTAATCTAAGAAGGGGGTAATATAAAGTAGTCCTAAAATTAAACACAATTAAATGACAAATAGGTTGTTTAAATTTTGTACTTATAGATTATGGTAAAATTAAATGACAAATTTAAGATCCTGAACAAGTAAAATCTTTTATTTTTAATTTTTTCACTAGAATCTAAAATAAAATTAAAAAAATTAAAATTTGAACCGAATGTAATTCAAACATGAAATCTTCTATGTCAAAATCAAACATACTACCATTACACCCAAACCATAAGTTTGTTATTATAAAATAGTAATATCTATGAATGCCATCAGATTTTCTGACAAAATATTTCTTATGAAAAATATATATTTTTAATTTATTTATTTTTCCAACTAAATTTCATAAAAGTTATTCGTCCGGTCCTGATATGTCTGATGTTTTACATTACTACAGGTTGCGGAAGGACTTGGTTTATTTAAAACTAACTGCGGAGTCATCCCACCACTACTTCTGATTTTGCAGGTCTTCGAGCCGGGTTACCGTTGATAGCTGGCTGAAGGTTAAACAAATACAGCTATGCTAAACCGACCGACGTCCTATACCGAAAAATGACACTGAGAGAGGTTCCTAACCGTCAATTCGATGATAGACTTTTCTCGGATCATTACGACTATCAAAGAAAGAGAGAGACGCTTGGAACAACAAAGTATAAAAATGAAGGCGCTTTTAAGTCCAAACATCAGAGTGAATCAGTTCCGACGGACAGAAAATAAAAGATATTTCATCGGATGGCTAGCATATGGTATAGTGACTCTATGGTATGTATAGTGACTCTTTCACTATGTCACTGGGCCTATTGACGGTAGAATACATGTGCTAAGTGATGAAAAAGTTATTCTTTAAGAAAAATTTTAAAAAGAAAAAAACAAATCCATGGGGCATAGCCGTTGTCCCTCGGACCGGGTGACTGCGCCCCTGTACCAAAGTGATTGTGCTTAGGCTTGTCAATATTCACGAGTACACATAAATAATGACATTATTACTAGGCCATACTTGAATAGGATGAACAGTACATTTATGGATATTTTATATTACACCATTCTCTTGTACCTGTTGAATTCAAGTTACTATATTGCTATTGTAACGGTATTTCTAGAATTTGGAATAATTAGTGATAGTAGCAGTTGTGGTGTGAAGTTGGATTACTTTGAAGAAAATTTCATACACAGAAATCAATTTTGCTGAAACGATACCAAGTGCATTAACATTTTAAAACTTGTAATAAAAGAACAAAGTGAACCAGAGTTTAAAAAAAAAATTGTAATCAATTGATACGTCCATCTAAATGGCATATCCTGCCATAAAACGCCACTTAGATGAACTGGTTTTGCTAAAGATGTTCTTTGAATGACCATTTTTTTAGTACAGTACGTCCATTTGATAGACATTTTAAAACAAAATTCATATAGAAATATATTATATGTATTTATAACAGTAGAATACATATGATTTTTGGTCAGCTCATGAAGTAATAAAATCTAATAGAAGGTTGTGGGTACACATATTTTTCAGTAAAAAATACGTATGAAACTTTTTTGAACCCACAACTTCTTATTACATTGTATTACTTCACGAGCTAACCAATAAATTTCATATATTCTAATGTTACAAATACACATATATGTATATGAAAAATTATATATATATATATATATATATATATATATATATATATATGAAAACAGAATGTTCTTGGAATAGACGTTTGTTTAATTTTTATCTTTTTTAACACATCCTAATGTAAACTAGGTTGTTAAGAATATGATATATTAGGTTGTTAAGAATATGATATTTGTATTGGATATGTCCTTTGAAAGGATGTATTATGTTCCCTTTCGAAGGACATTTTAATGCTTTTATCTAGATTTCGTCAAACATTATTTTGTCAGTCCAATTTCAGCAAAAAATGTTTTTGTGTGTGAAAATTTTCAAATACCTTTTGGACTTATCCTATACTAGTAGAAAGAAATGAATGCTAGTATAGCTTTAAAAATGATAGTTAAAGAAAAGAAAATGTAAGCGTGTAGTTTCCTTGATTGAACTATCCATCCTTGATTGAACTATCCATCCGAACAAAATATCATATGACGTTGAGAATGTGCTGAGGGTCGGTCCTGGATCAGGACAGTCAGGACGATCGTCCAGGGTCTCATGGATTAGGAGGATCCAAATTTTTTTAATTTAAATATATAAATAATTTTATACCGAAAATAGAAATAGTATGTACCATGGACCCTTCTCATCACAGAAAAATTGTGCTGTAGTGGTTATTATGTTAGACTTGTATACAAGATGTTTCTAGTTCAAATTTTTGTGGAGACATTTGTTTTTATTTTGGTTTTTATTTTTATTTTTTATTTTTTTATTTTTATATTATGTATGAGAATCTCATTTTGAAAGTTTGTCTCGACCCACATGAGCTCAGGACTGACCTTGCTGACAACGTGTTACGAATGTAAAGAAATAGAAGAGAGTTTGCCAATAACTTATATATAAATTTCTTTATTCATCATCACTTATATATAGGGATACTTTAGGCTTAGAGACTTAGAGTGGATCTCTTAGCATTAGAGTACTAATTTAGTTCACAACAAATCTAACATTTACAAAAAAAAAATGTTGTCTTAAAATTCAAAAATATGCTCAAGCTAGGCCTTGATCCTTTTTCTTTTTCACTAATGATAAAACTGATTGGTTTGTTCATTTAAGATATTTGTGTTCTTTATGGAGCATATTCTCCCTTTTCTCCTTCCATCTCTTGGCCAACCAAAATTTCGTACTTTAATTTGTGTGTATGTTTCGGAGGGGAAGAATAGTACACTTCACACCATGAACGTCTTTACTAGTTGAAATTGATGCGAACACTAACTCGCATCAATTTCGGAGGGGAAGAATAGAGTACTTGTGCTTCGGAATGTTGTTAGTCCATAATTTGAAATTGATGCGAACACTAACTCGCTTAGTCTTGTTGCTAGTCAAGTTGCATATGTCGGTGAGACGATCAAGGTGTATATTGGGTCAGGTCGGGCCGGTCCGAGGTTCAGGTTGATCGAGTTTGACCGGATTCGGATCGGTGGTCCAATCCGGTGGAGAGAGCAGGGCGAGCCGGTCCGGTCGGTTTGGAAGCCGACCCAGTCTGGTCCCGTGATCCGGTCTGCGGTAGACCGGGCCGAACTGGTCTGGATCCAGTCTGATTCACGGTCGGATCGGGCCGGTTTATTTTTTTGAGAAATATTGACTTATGTCTCACTTTATTTACCATATTTAAAGATGTACTCCATAGTTTTTCATAATGTACATGTCCTCACACTTTTGACGGAATTCGTCTAGAATTAACGGTCAACTGTTTTGACCAATTTTTTTTTCCCAAAATGTTCCTCACTTTATCTTATTTCTCTTTCCTCTCACCTCCACCCATCCCCCTCCCGCAGTAGTCTCCTACCCCCTTTCCCCCGATCGCCGCGACCGCCCCCTCCCCGCCTCCGCTTGCCAACGCCCCCCATTCCCGCCACCGCCCATTCTCTGCTCCACCCCTCTAGACAACAACAGCAGCAACCGCGCTGCACGTCCTCGCTCGTCCGCGCCACTTCCGCCGCCGCTGCTCACCACTCGCCGCGTCGCGGCTGCTGATGTTGTTGCTGCTACTGCGGCGGGGGCAGAGAGGGGAGAGGGGGTGGCAGTTAGGGGGGGGGGGGCGGAGAGGGAGGGGGGGGAGAGCAGGGGCGAGCAGTGGCGGTTAGGGGGGGTGGGTGGGAGGGGTTTGAGAGGGAAGATGTAGAAGATAATGAGGGAGGGGCATTTTTGTTATTTTTTTATTTTTGGTTTGACCGTCATGACTGGATGGATTCTGTCAAAAGTGAGGGGACATGTATATTATAGAAAAATGGTTGGGTGCACCCTTAAATATGGTAAATAAAGTGGTGGATAAGTCAAAATTACTCAAATTTTTTATGTTTATTTATATATATTTTATATATAAGTTATATGATATAAAAAATAAGTTAATAAATTCAAGTTAAATTTATAGGTTTTTTTGTTACTAAGTTATTTTTGTATAATTTCAAATATATAAGTTTTTTGTTAGTAAATGTTTTTTTATAATTTATGTAAAATTTTATATAAACATTAAGTAAGAAATTTTATTTGATTTCTTTATATCGATATTTATAAATCTTTAAGTATAAATTAAAATATGAATATTTATAAGTTGCATTTTTTTTGAATTTTCTTTATATAGATAATTATTTTTTGATATTTGCTTTATATATATATATATATATATATATATATATATATATATATATATATATATATAACTTTAAGTATAAATCTTTATATAATTTTTTTTTTGAAATTTAAATATAAATTTATAACTTGAAATTTAAATAGATATTTATATAAAGATTTACACAAAGAGAAGTATATCCAAAGTCAGGCTCTATGTCTTCGTCCTGCCACTTGCTTGGCTGTGAAAACTCTAAATTCCATAACCAAGAGAAATATATCCAAAGTCAGGCTCTATGTATTCGTCAAGCCAACTAGTATGATTGCGACAAACTCTAGGCTCCATAACCATGGAAAACGGTTCAATATCCCCGTCAATATATGTCATCAGATTATACCTTAATTCAGGCCATAAAATTTATCTCGATACAATAATCAAAGTCAACAACGAACTTCAAAAATCAAACTCAACAACGATCGAGTGAGAGTGAACGAAAACAAGTGAAAACAAATTTTGAAATAGAGTTTATAGTGAGATTCTCAAGGGTCATTCCAGGAACCTCTAAAAGTATCCTAATTTATGATTGAGTATTCTCTCATCCTAGTATCCTATACCCTATATCCTATCGCAGGCTCACAGTAGTACAATTAAGATGTTGCACTACCACGATATCGCACTAATTGTGAAGCCTGACCTGCATGGGCCACCACAAAAATGTGTCACAATCCGCACCCGATGTAGGAGAACGAGTACGTGGGTACGTCCAGCCTACGCCGCAGCATCGGCGGTAGAACGTTGTCTAGGTCAACAATACTATCTAAACATCTCACACAATATATATATAAGATACATGTCATGTCATCTTAACTCCAAATGGAGGACAATGATATATGATAATGATAACCAATACTCAATCACAAAATAAAACTAGAGGAAGATATGACACGATATGGAATAGAAGAAAAGAAATACAGAAACGCCATACATCACAAGTCCTAGTCTAATTGTTTAATCTCAACTCAAAGATCTCAAATATAGTACATGTCATAATGTCACGACCCGCACCCGATTTAGGGGCACGAGTACGTGGGTACGTCCAGCCTACGCCGCAGCATCGGCGGTAGAACGCTGTCAAGGTCATGATACTATCTAGCCAATCTCACACAAGCATCCAATCTCCATAAGGAGACACGGATGACACGAATGAAATGTACACATACTCAATTACAGGATTACAGCACGATAAGATATCAAACAGAAAATTAAATACAACACAAATCCAGAATGTAATCTAACTCAACAATATCCAAATCTCAATAAAAATGCCGGAGACAAATCCGGTACCAACAGTCTGCTAAAAGAACTAATCAGGAAAACCAGAAGAATTAGTGATTCCTGCTAGACCTCCCGGAATCACAACTAACTACCAAGTCTGCAGCTACTCACCATATGGTCCATAAAGTGTCGGACAGCGGTCCTCTAAGGCATGGTCTGGAAAAATGTTTCCAGTCAGGAAGGAGCAAAGTACAAATCTCAAATAACAGTTCCATTAAATTGATAAGGTCTATAATACAATAAACATGTCATGCTAGCTACTGAGAAGACAGTGAAATAAATGCAATGGCAATTAAAGAGAGACAGGCAATGTAAAAAGACAGGCAATAGGCAATATGATACAGTCAGTGCATGTATGAAAATAAAAAGAACAATAAACAATATCATATACGGGTGATGTAGTATATGATTTAAATAGGGAACTGTAATCTATTCTAAGTGTTTGAAATAGTAGTTTCAAAATGTGATCGGCTTGGGAACATGTACGATAGCTACAGGGCCTGGCTAATCATGGTGAAGAGCATGATTAACACTTACAATTGTTCTACACTACAATAAGAGGTTATGATCACATTTCTTACTAACTACTTCTCCGCCCCCAACTAGTACTGTGGATCCAACCATGACACGTCACGATACACGAGCAAGTCCAGTCTAGCATGTACGATGTCTAATATACATGTCGTGTACAATGTCAATACGATAATCAATGTAACATCCCATGACTGCAGATCCAAGCTATACTAGTCCGTGTAGCACAGTGTCAAGGATTCAGTTGTAACATTTCAAGATTATTGAATTTATAGAAATTATCAAGAAATTGGAAATTATCAGAGAATGTACTTGCCTTGGGTCCTTAGCTGGTATTTATGGATGTCCTGTTCCAGAGTATCCCCTGGGTGAACCAACAGTCCTATAAACATATCACCATATCACATTTGCATCAGATGCTACACAACAAAATACTAGCTCAGGGCTATGCCAGGCATGGCACTAGTCAACTAGGGTCACCTAGTAGATAGATACGTAAATATACATATCTTAATTTTACATATGTACTTACAATATATATATATATATATCAAATTAAAGATATATACAATATATATATATATATACCTTAAAAATATGCCAAGGGTTTATACAAAAATATATATATACACATATGTTTATATGCCAATACATTATATATATAATATCAAATACTAAAACACATATATAATACATGTTTATACCTATACCAAAAATAAGTTTACATATATGTATATATACTTACATATACCAAAATGAAAATATAAATCTGCATATATATTTTGAATATACACCAAAATACTGATATTCATATATATGTTTATACATATTTCAAATACATTTAATACGTATATACTATATGAAATTATACCAATAAATATATGTATATTTGCACCCCAAAACATACATTTATATATAGGTACCTATATATTACCAAAATAATACATATTTTTCTATATGAAAAAATATAATACAATATTCAACATATATCATTATACGTATACGTATCTATATACATATATATATATATATATCTACACATTAAATAATATATACAAATACATGTACATTAACATAGAATACACTAAATATATCTATATACCATACATATACATATACACACACAAATACACGCGTACGTATTTACGCATTTATATACCTATATATAAGTCTACACAATAATTAATATACTAATACATATACAAATTTATACCTACACAAATACATACTTACATACATTGCATATCTATACTTGTATTGCCATACCAAAGAGGGAAGAAGGAGAGGGAGAAGAAGAAAAACTTACAGTGATGGAGTCGGCTGGAGTCTTCGCCGAAAAATGGCCGGAGGGACTACGACAGGGAGGAGCAGCAGTCGGAGGGGCACAGCTCGGTAGGGTGGTGGTGGTGCTGCCTTAGGTTTGCCGGAGTTGACGATACGGTGGTGGTGTTAGATATTAATGGAGGTGGTGGTGGTTGTGGAGATGGAAGGAGGAGATGGAGGAGTTGAGGGGGTTGGCCGGCTGATGGCCGGGGTCGATCTCGACTCGTGGAGCCGCGGCCGGAGTTGGCAGCCAGTGGAGGAAGGAAAGGGGAGGTTGCAGCCGGAGTTCAGAGGGGTTGTCGGAGTCTTGGCTGACCGGAGTTCAGTGCAGCGCCGGAGTTCAGGAAGTCGGGGGTCGGGCTCGGTCGCCTGAGCAGGTCGGAGAGGGGAGCAGGCCGAGCACACAGCGGGTCGGAGAGGGCAGTCCAGCGGGAAGAGCGGGGGCCGGAGCAGTCGCAGCAAGGCGGAGGGGGTGCTCGGGGTTCGGCCACCGGAGTACACAGAGGCCGCCGGAGTGGGGAGTTGGGAGGTCGAACGACAGAGGGAGGGGCTCGAGCAGAAGGCCGAGGGCTCGGGCTTCGGCTGGGCCGCCGGAGCGAGCAGAGGACCGCCGGAGTATCGGCTGAACAGGCCGGGGTCGGGTGAACTCCGGGTGAACAGTATTCCCTCTCCCCCCCCCCCTTCTCTCCTCTTCAATTTGAATTTCAAAATTTAAAAATGAAGAGAGGAAGAAGAAGAAGAAAAAGAAGGAGAAGAAAAAGAAGGAGAAAGGAAGAAAGAGAAGAAGAAGAAAAGAATGGAGGAAATTTTACATACGTAGGAGAGAGGGAGGAGGCTTGCTTGGGGATGTGGGCTACCTAGGTTTTCTAGGGATTAGGGTTGATGTGATATTTAAATAGGGGAGAGGGTTTTGATGGAGGGTGAGGATGCTCCCAATTAAATGGGTGGTCCAGATTAAACATGAAGGAAATTTCATGTGGGGGAAAATGCAATTTGGTCCACAAATAATTAACCTTTCCATTTGGTCTTGGACAATGGGGTGATGACACCTACAATTGAATAATTGAAACTTAGCCCCTTAAATTCGAGAAATTGTACAAACACAAAAATGACGAAAATTTGGCGGGCGATTTGGGGTTCGGTGTTTTATAGGGTCAGGGGGCGCTGTATGATCGGTATGGGCTCAATTTGCAGGGCACTGGAATTAAATTGGAATTTTCAGAATTGGTTTAAATAGTATCCTCAATTTAATTAGAAATAAATGCAAGTTGTGTTCTAAAATTAATTAGGAGTACATGGGGCCAAAATCAGGTCAGGTCATCAATACCAATAATGAAGAAGACTCAGAACAGAATATTTCCCTAATTTAGGCCGCACGAAAAATAGGTCAAGATTGTCCCCAATTTAAATTGGAACGTACAACGATACAAAATAGAGATTTATTAAATAACGTCCGCGACGATTTTTGTGCGGCTAGAAACAATGCACAGAGAGCATAATTATGAGTTGCAAAAAATAGCAGAATGGAAGGCGGGCATGTCTAGGGCAAGATTGTGAAATTTGTTGGAAGACAAAAGTCAGGATAGCGCTCCAAATATTGAAGCAAAGGCAATGCGCAATAATTAAATAAAAATACGGTAATTAAATACAAACTCCAAGAATTTAAAATTCTAAATAAATAATTAAATACAAAATTCTATAATTCGGACAGGTGTTCTTCTACTGGGCTTCTAGGTCAAGTCTGCTAGCTCAAAATAAATGAGCACTGCATCTAATACTATATTTAATTACACATCACATAATTATTTAAATTAAAAATATTATCATGCAATTATTTAATTGTAACTACAATAATATCAAATATTATAAAAAGTCGAAAATACCCCTGTTTTCGGAATGTGGTAGTGACAAGTCTACCCTCCTTAAAAGAATTTCGTCCTCAAAATTTAAATCCTCATATTAGTGTTTATTCATACACATTACTATTTTTAAATTCATCCACCATGAAATCAGATAATAATCCACGATGTCTTTTCTCAATTTTCAAAAATTTGAAATTATTTGTATTCCTGAAACATCTTCGAAATAAAATCAACGTCCATTTTTATCAAAATTTCCCCGAAATTTTTAGTTAATAGTTCAATACTCGAAATTTAATATCCACTCCTCAAATTTGATTTTTATCAATGAACAATTATAAAAATGTAATCTTGTTCCACAAGTTTGAATTTAAACATTTATTCATCAAATTTTATCTCTCGATTTCCTCTTCCTTAAAATACCCACCAATGCGATACTTAAAGATTCTCAAATTGCAACATCTCATATAAAATTCTAAAATTCATAACTCGCAATTAAATAAATATATTGATAAATCTCCCAAAATTTTCAAATTAATAACCAATTTAAACATGTCATAATCTTTCCTGGAATTAATTAAACCACCAATTATGCGATGTTAACTTCTTAACCCTGTATTTAAATCAATGTTTATCCTCGAATTTTAATCATCTCGTCTCTCTTGTCAAGTCATAACCCTTTCGTGAATCTTCGACATGGTCAAACCCCAATAATCATGGTCTAAGAAAATCTTTCCTATAATCATACAACATGCACTCTAGGGGAATATGTAGGGTCATGGTGTCTTTTGTCATGGTATTGCAGTCTCTGTATCAGGGGTACCATTAACTACATTCTAACAAGAAATCATGCATACAAGCTACGGTACTAAGGTATCAATCAGTCAATCAAATAGATAGGAACAGAAGGAAGGAAAGAACAGAACCTGCTAACACATTACCTGCAGTATCAGTCTCCTCGACCGTCATCGCAAATGCCCTGCCCTGCTGGGGTGGTTCCCTTCGCGGGTGCTGAGCAATATACGGTTCCACAGGTAGCCTAACTGGATCTCTATAATCTGAAGCTGCGCGCTGGCCGGGAAGATAAGGGGCCAGAAGATAATCCCTTACTCGATGTCCCACAGCGCCGCAGTGCAAACAGAGTCCTAGTCTCGTTCTACAGCTCTCCCAAAGGTGACCTGGCTTCTTACAGAAATGACAAGTCTGCTGTGTCTCTCTCGGAGGCTGTTGCTGATTCTGCTGAACACGGACTGGTGCCTGGTACTGTTGTTGATACTGATATGCCCTTGGATGTTGCTGGATAGGAACTGATGCTAGGTACTGCAGTGGATGCTGAAATGTCCATGGTTGTTGCTGAATATGAAATGGTACTTGGTACTGCTGTTGGTGCTGAATACGGGGATGCTTGGCTGGTCTTGTGCTACCATTCGTATCTCCAAAAGTGTTGTGACTCTTCTTAGGCCTGAGATCCAGATCCTCTTCCGCAATCTGAGCATCCATCAAGATAGCCTCAAAGGTAGCGGTACGACGACCAGAAGTGCGCGACCTTATCTCTCTCGTCAGTCCCTTTCTAAATTTCCGGGCTCGATCTCCTGGGTCCCGAATCATAGACGATGCAAAACGGCTCAATCTACAGAATTCTGCAGCGTACTCGTCGACCGACATGTTTTCTTGAACTAAGTCATGAAACTGACTTTCCAAGGTTCCTAATGCCACGTCGGGAAAGAACTTCTCCTTGAAGAGTTCCTTGAAGGTCTCCCAAGTAAGTCCTTGTGCAGTAATTCTCGGCTCCGTGCGATACCACGTGAGTGCGATATCGAACATCTGACTGCCAGCGGCTTCTATCTGTAAGTTCTCCGGAATCTGGGTCAATCGCAGGCTCCTTTCTATATCCTCTAGCCAGTCGTCAGCGTAGAGTATTCCTTCGGTGCCTTTAAACTCTCGAGGCATCATCCTCTTGAAATCCACTATAGTGCCTGATCTCTGCTGTTGCTGGCCAGGAAACTGCTGGTACTGTGCTACTCTCTCCAAAGCTTGGAGAGTCACTTGATGAGCATTCTCCATGTTTTCTCTCATCAACTCGGTTTGTGCCTGGTGCGCTTCTGCTTGCACCCTCTGAGCCTCAGCTTGAACTCGCTGAGCGTCTGCCGTCACTCTCTGGGCATCTACCATGCCTTGGATCAAGGTAAACATCTGCGTCCCGTCAATGGGCAAACCTCCGGAAATCGGAGTCGGTGGAGGAGGAAGGTTGTCCGTCACAGCTGTGGCTATCCTCTGAACAGGTGGGAGAGGAGGATCCCCGAAAAGTGCAGATACTCCTACGTGCATCGGAGATGTAGGAGGAACTACTGTTGTCTGTCCCTCAGGTGGAGAGGTGACAGGCCCCTCTAAAGCTGATGTTCCCGCTCTCATAGACCGTGTCTGCGGCGACATCCTGAAGACAGATCCCAAGGAATCAATTTAGGCAAAATGCGATATCATCAAGGAAGGACAGTACAGTTCTAAAGAAGCAACATTCAAGATAAATAGATTGAAAGGAAAAAATCCTAGTTAATTGCACAGGTCAAAGATGCATCCATGGTCTGATACCTCTATCCCTCTAAGTACCACAGTTCTATCACAAGCACACTCACTGCTAGCTTCCTTACCTACTGCAATCGCTGATACTAGTTATCCTTATCACTCAAGTGCATATCAAATGCAACACACCATACTAAGTACTGCTCTCTCCAATATAATCCTAGATGAACACCTAAGCCAGTTGGCAGTGAAATCTCAATCATGCTCAAGCCAACATATACTTACATATGCACCTCATCTACTATATACTAATATCTCTCTCTCACTATAAGATTTTATCCTCCAAATAAAGTCCTCGAAACTAACTCCTCGAATAAATTTTAAGTAAAATACATATACTTTCCTCAAGGTTAATTATTTAAATACTGAAACAAAATTTAATCACTCAAAATCCTTACAGCTTTGTCTATGTTCATCAAATTGAATCTGAATTCCTCAAAATAAAATTTTAATAACATAATATCTCAACTTCTCAAGATTCAAAAATGCAATTCGTTTTCAAGCTTCAAATTATAATTTAAATCCATATCTAGTAATCCAATAGCCCTAGTGTTAATCTTCCTCACTGTCCTCATCGACATATCATCAAATAATACCATAAATCAGTCTGCAAATTCATCTTAATATGAAATCAAACCTACCATGAAACCAAAATCCTAATTTAATACCTAATTAACAACAATCAAATTCAACATCAATAAGTGAGAATGGACGGAACAAGGGAATGATTTTAAATAGGAAGTTATAACAAGATTCTCAGGGGTCATCCCAGGAATCTCTCAAGGAATTGTGATTGAGTATTCGCTCTCGTCCTAGTATCCTATGTCCTAGATCCTATCGCAGGCACGCAATAGTGTAACAAAGATGCCACACTACTACGACATCGCACAACTCGCGAAGTCTGACCTGCATGGGCCACCACTAAAAACGTGTCACGACCCGCACCCGATTTAGGGGCACGAGTACGTGGGTACGTCCAGCCTACGCCGCAGCATCGGCGGTAGAACGCTGTCAAGGTCATGATACTATCTAGCCAATCTCACATAAGCATCCAATCTCCATAAGGAGGCACGGATGACACGAATGAAATATACACATACTCAATCACAGGATTACAGCACGATAAGATATCAAACAAAAAATTAAATACAACACAAATCCATAATGTAATCTAACTCAACAATATCCAAATCTCAATAAAAATGCCGGAGACAAATCCGGTACCAACAGTCTGCTAAAAGAACTAATCAGGAAAACCAGAAGAATTAGTGATTCCTGCTAGACCTTCCGGAATCACAACTAACTACCAAGTCTGCAGCTACTCACCATATGGTCCATAAAGTGTCGGACAGCGGTCCTCTAAGGCATGGTCTGGAAAAATGTTTTCAGTCAGGAAGGAGCAAAGTACAAATCTCAAATAACAGTTCCATTAAATTGATAAGGTCTATAATACAATAAACATGTCATGCTAGCTACTGAGAAGATAGTGAAATAAATGCAATGGCAATTAAAGAGAGACAGGCAATGTAAAGAGACAGGCAATAGGCAATATTATACAGTCAGTGCATGTATGAAAATGAAAAGAATAAGAAACAATATCATATACGGGTGATGTAGTATATGATTTAAATAGGGAACTGTAATCTATTCTAAGTGTTTGAAATAGTAGTTTCAAAATGTGATCGGCTTGGGAACATGTACGATAGCTACAGGGCCTGGCTAATCATGGTGAAGAGCATGATTAACACTTACAATTGTTCTACACTACAATAAGAGGTTATGATCACATTTCTTACTAACTACTTCCCCGCCCCCAACTAGTACTGTGGATCCAACCATGACACGTCATGATACACGAGCAAGTCCAGTCTAGCATGTACGATGTCTAATATACATGTCGTGTACAATGTCAATACGATAATCAATGTAACATCCCATGACTGCAGATCCAAGCTATACTAGTCTGTGTAGCACAGTGTCAAGGATTCAGTTGTCACATTTCAAGATTATTAAATTTATAGAAATTATCAAGAAATTGGAAATTATCAGAGAATGTACTTGCCTTGGGTCCTTAGCTGGTATTTATGGATGTCCTGTTCCAGTGTATCCCCTGGGTGAACCAACAGTCCTATAAACATATCACCATATCACATTTGCATCAGATGCTACACAACAAAATACTAGCTCAGGGCTATGCCAGGCATGGCACTAGTCAACTAGGGTCACCTAGTAGATAGATACGTAAATTTACATATCTTAATTTTACATATGTACTTACAATATATATATATATATATATATATATATATATATATATATCAAATTAAAGACATATACAATATATATATATATATATATATATATATATATATATATATATATATATATATATATATATATATATATATATACCTTAAAAATATGCCAAGGGTTTATACAAAAATATATATATACACATATGTATATATGCCAATACATTATATATATAATATCAAATACTAAAACACATATATAATACATGTTTATACCTATACCAAAAATAAGTTTACATATATGTATATATACTTACATATACCAAAATGAAAATATAAATCTGCATATATATTTTGAATATACACCAAAATACTGATATTCATATATATGTTTATACATATTTCAAATACATTTAATACGTATATACTATATGAAATTATACCAATAAATATATGTATATTTGCACCCCAAAACATACATTTATATATAGGTACCTATATATTACCAAAATAATACATATTTTTCTATATGAAAAAATACAATACAATATTCAACATATATCATTATACGTATACGTATCTATATACATATATATATATATATCTACACATTAAATAATATATACAAATACATGTACATTAACATAGAATACACTAAATATATCTATATACCATACATATACATATACACACACAAATACACGCGTACGTATTTACGCATTTATATACCTATATATAAGTCTACACAATAATTAATATACTAATACATATACAAATTTATACCTACACAAATACATACTTACATACATTGCATATCTATACTTGTATTGCCATACCAAAGAGGGAAGAAGGAGAGGGAGAAGAAGAAAAACTTACAGTGATGGAGTCGGCTGGAGTCTTCGCCGAAAAATGGCCGGAGGGACTACGACAGGGAGGAGCAGCAGTCGGAGGGGCACAGCTCGGTAGGGTGGTGGTGGTGCTGCCTTAGGTTGGCCGGAGTTGACGATACGGTGGTGGTGTTAGATATTAATGGAGGTGGTGGTGGTTGTAGAGATGGAAGGAGGAGATGGAGGAGTTGAGGGGGTTGGCCGGCTGATGGCCGGGGTCGATCTCGACTCGTGGAGCCGCGGCCGGAGTTGGCAGCCAGTGGAGGAAGGAAAGGGGAGGTTGCAGCCGGAGTTCAGAGGGGTTGTCGGAGTCTTGGCTGACCGGAGTTCAGTGCAGCGCCGGAGTTCAGGAAGTCGGGGGTCGGGCTCGGTCGCCTGAGCAGGTCGGAGAGGGGAGCAGGCCGAGCACACAGCGGGTCGGAGAGGGCAGTCCAGCGGGAAGAGCGGGGGCCGGAGCAGTCGCAGCAAGGCGGAGGGGGTGCTCGGGGTTCGGCCACCGGAGTACACAGAGGCCGTCGGAGTGGGGAGTTGGGAGGTCGAACGGCAGAGGGAGGGGCTCGAGTAGTAGGCCGAGGGCTCGGGCTTCGGCTGGGCCGCCGGAGCGAGCAGAGGACCGCTGGAGTGTCGGCTGAACAGGCCGGGGTCGGGTGAACTCCGGGTGAACAGTATTCCCTCTCCCCCCCCCTTCTCTCCTCTTCAATTTGAATTTCAAAATTTAAAAATGAAGAGAGGAAGAAGGAGAAGAAAAAGAAGGAGAAGAAAAAGAAGGAGAAAGGAAGAAAGAGAAGAAGAAGAAAAGAATGGAGGAAATTTTACATACGTAGGAGAGAGGGAGGAGGCTTGCTTGGGGATGTGGGCTACCTAGGTTTTCTAGGGATTATGGTTGATGTGATATTTAAATAGGGGAGAGGGTTTTGATGGAGGGTGAGGATGCTCCCAATTAAATGGGTGGTCCAGATTAAACATGAAGGAAATTTCATGTGGGGGAAAATACAATTTGGTCCACAAATAATTAACCTTTCCATTTGGTCTTGGACAATGGGGTGATGACACCTACAATTGAATAATTGCAACTTAGCCCCTTAAATTCGGGAAATTGCACAAACACAAAAATGACGAAAATTTGGCGGGCGATTCGGGGTCCGGTGTTTTGTAGGGTCAGGGGGCGCTGTATGATCGGTATAGGCTTAATTTGCTGGGCACTGGAATTAAATTGGGATTTTCAGAATTGGTTTAAATAGTATCCTCAATTTAATTAGAAATAAATGCAAGTTGTGTTCTAAAATTAATTAGGAGTACATGGGGCCAAAATCAGGTCAGGTCATCAATACCAATAATGAAGAAGACTCAGAACAGAATATTTCCCTAATTTGGGCCGCACGAAAAATAGGTCAAGATTGTCCCCAATTTAAATTGGAACGCACAACGATACAAAATAGAGATTTATTAAATAACGTCTGCGACAATTTTTGTGCGGCTAGAAACAATGCACAGAGAGCATAATTATGAGTTGCAAAAAATAGCAAAATGGAAGGCGGGCATGTCTAGGGCAAGATTGTGAAATTTGTTGGAAGACAAAAGTCAGGATAGCGCTCCAAATATTGAAGCAAAGGCAATGCGCAATAATTAAATAAAAATACGGTAATTAAATACAAACTCCAAGAATTTAAAATTCTAAATAAATAATTAAATACAAAATTCTATAATTCGGACAGGCGTTCTTCTACTGGGCTTCTAGGTCAAGTCTGCTAGCTCAAAATAAATGAGCACTGCATCTAATACTATATTTAATTACACATCACATAATTATTTAAATTAAAAATATTATCATGCAATTATTTAATTGTAACTACAATAATATCAAATATTATAAAAAGTCGAAAATACCCCTGTTTTCGGAATGTGGTAGTGACACATAAAGTCTATCTAAGATCAAATACAATATCATAAAGAATAATCTAAAACTCTCCAACATGTGGTACTATATCAAGAGGTTCTACGGTATAATCTTAACGGCCTCGCCATCCCGTGGCCCGTAGTAGGTAGGACACATATGCTCTAACCAATCATCTGAAAAAATATATCCAGTCGGGATTGGAGAGAAGTATAACCTAATAGAAGTTCCAAGTTAATTGATAATGACTATAAACAGAAATAGAGAATATAATACAAGACGAGTAGCAATGTACAAATATCATACTATGGCAGAAAAAGACAGATAATCTGGAGCAATAAGGTATAAAATGATCACAATAAAATGGAATAAAATCAATTAACTAGAATATTGAGAAGAATGATAAATATACCAAGTGTTTAAAATACTAGTTAGATATGTGATCGCCTTGGGTTAACAAGATATACTATCAAGGCTATAACACAATCATATGTATAGTATGATTGGCTGTTGTCTACAAGTAACATGATCAATAATACAATCATTTAAGATTGGCTATTTTCTAAGGAGTAACACAATCATACGTGAGGTATATGACTGGCTGTTGTCTACATGATG
This sequence comes from Iris macrosiphon, assembly GCA_036927795.1. Classification (NCBI taxonomy): domain Eukaryota; kingdom Viridiplantae; phylum Streptophyta; class Magnoliopsida; order Asparagales; family Iridaceae; genus Iris; species Iris macrosiphon. The sequence continues at coordinate 140,116,803 of JAYESA010000014.1, forward strand.
CAATATTTAAGGATTTGATCACATATCCTTCTAGCATTTTTTTTGCCCCAACCAATACTCATGGATCCGATCATGACACGTCAAAAATACAAATATAATATGAGTATATAAAGAACACGAATAAACACGAGCACAAGGAATACCTGATGCACACGATAAATTATATGCGACAGGAGTATCCGGAGTACACGATAATGGGATGACATCTCCTGACAGGATCCATATAGTACCAGTCTGTGTAACTACTGTGTCAGAATCAAGTAAAATATTTTTAAATACTTGTATTATAGTAATTATCAAATAATAAAAACTATCAGAGAATGTACTCGCCTCGGGTCCTGATCAACAGGTACGACTCGATGTCTGAGCTGGTGTCACACACACCTATATATAAAATATTATGTCAGTGGGTGTAAAGAATGATAAATGAACTACAAATGCGCTACATATGATTTTCTAGGTCAATACTAGGTCACACTAGTCAAAATAGGTCACACTATGTCATATCTTGGTTTTAGGTCCATACCTAACTTCTAGGTTGATAACTAGATAATACCTTAGTACACTAACCCAATTACCTTACTTACATCTTAATACCTTAATAATACTTTGGCCAATACCTTAACTTATCTCACTGTAATACCTTGGTTCCACTACACTCTAATTCTAATCATTTCAATCATACTAGGATACCTAGGATAAATACCCAGGATACCTACTCTCTTGCATAACCCTCAATAGACTGAACCTTCAACTTTCTGTTACTGATGTTGCTGCTAATATATTATAGATTCTGCTACTGTTAATACTTCCTTGGTTCCCCCTTATTGTTGCTGCAACAGTCACTATTACTGCTGTTATTGAAACTTCATCAATTGATGTCAACTTGCTACTGCCTTTGGTACTAACAGGATACACCTCGACACATATCTAACACCCACAAGTATTCCCAATCCTCAACACCCACACTAACTCAACACCAATACCCCTATTCATTCCTAGCTGCTAACTGATACCCTTGTATCTCCAATCCCTAGTATCCTAAATTCTTAGTTCACTGATACCATATACTTCTACTTGCCTGTTATAATACCCAGGTAAACACTTACCCGAGCCTACATCCCCCTCACTCCCATATCTTCCTCATACACCACACACACACTGGTTTCACTCAACCAAACCCTCATATAATTGTGCAAGGATTTCTGCCTTCAACTGAAACCCCAAAACTGAAGTGCACCTTCAGTACTTCCTCAAACCCACAACACTCCTCCATCAACCTATATATAACTACCTACTCAATACTTCCCCAAATCTGTACAAACCTGTACTCGATCCTAAACTCATGGATATACCCAGATGTTCTAACATACACTGTAATTATATACTCCATCACCTATACATTACTACACCTGACACACAATACGCTCATAGGTCCACCTATATTTCTACTGTCAACCTTACTGGTTCAAGCAGTGCATACTTGCACTTGCTTCCAGGAACCCTTCTCCTATTCTAATGTAGGCACCGAGGAGTGCAATTAAAGTTGATTCACTCAACCTGGTTTCAAGGCATCCTATAATTCTCTCTACCCGAGTCCCAATTTCCTTGCCAACCCAAATACAGTAACCCGATACCCCACACCACTATGTAGTGCTGTCACGCCCCAGTCCCAAAATACCGTAGGACCGGACGCGTGGCAATGGCCAGCAGCACACACTGATGGACAACCCAATTTAATGGATCCATCAGGGCATAATTAAGCTATAAAATCAAGTCTACGATAATCATGTCACAACTAATCTCATCCACACAAGATGTAAAATATGATCCACAAAATAATAAGGAATGTAAATCATCAGCTAGTCTCACAAAATGCTTCGGGGAACAACCCGATAAATATCTGATACAATGGTTCATCTGACCAGAAATAAATGACTGAAATAAATAAATAAATAAATACTGAGCAAGAAACATGGATGCTCAGGAGAAGTCTTCGGCTAACACCTCATCCTCGGATGGCGGTACAGCTCCTGGATCAGCTCCTGCTCCGGTCCCGTATACCTCGGGATAGATCTCGTCCTCAAATCCTGGGGACATAATCCAGATCCAGGTCCTCAGGGGACATAGTAAGGTACAAGAAAGCTCATGCCAAAATAAATGCAGTGCAGAAAATAAATAGAATAAATAGGGCAGGTAAGTAACCATCTAAGTGAAAATGCAAGTGAGAGCAGCACGAGTACTCAGGCTGAACCACTACAAGCTCTGTGTCGGGGAGCCGGTAGTGGTAATAAACACGTAATGTGCCTAGCTCTGCTACGAGAGTCTACGGCATCACAATAGTAGTAGATATATATAGAAAATAGCCTGTAGCCTGTGTGTCTCTCCCCACCCCATGTAACCACGCATATCATGACCATAACGTCTCATGTCCATGTCAAGCGGGATCATCACTAATGCAACAAGTCATATGTATCTATGAATATAGTATCTCTGTCAAGTCCTGTATCCTATACAAAATCATCACGAATATCTCGGGAATATCCTGTCTCATGAACAGTGTCAAGTGTCCTGGGTCGTATGGTACTTGATAAGACAAGTACGAGAATATAAAGTGTCACGAATGTCCATCTCTAAATGACAGTACCCAACACTGCGTACAGTGTTGGCACCCGACTGATAATCGGACGCTAAGTACGTCACACGGTCCTAGGTTGAGCATGCACAGCAATATAATGAAGCAAGAAAAAATATATAACAATACTGCAGAGTTTGGCAAGGTACACTTGTCTGATGTTTGAATATCAACAGTCGTCCTGGTATCAGTGAATCCTGTGGGTACTCCTCCAAAAGCTGTAATAAACATCACCAACCGTCTCAGAAGATGTCAAATAGCTAAAAACGTATGTCCTTACGTCCAATTTGGACACAGGGGCAAAAAGGTCATTTCTGGGCCAAAGCGGGGTCCACATGTGGGCCACTTTGCGCCAAAAAGTGGGTCAGGGTCAAAGGTCTCCAAATTCCTCAAACTCAGTATTTACAAGTCAGGAACGATGATACGAACCCAACGGAACTTCCAGAATTGGTTTCCGATGAGCCGATCACAAAATCGTCCGTCAAGTGGAGCCTGTAGGGCCCACGATACGCGATTTTGTCAACGTTCTCAGAATCAGACCAAACTTGGGTCACAGGACCAGCGTATTGCTATGAGTCCGATGGCACAAGTTTCGTCTCGATCCGACTGTGTACACAAAGTTACAGCGTATTCCAGAAAAGTCGGATACGGAGTATTGATCGCGGATACGCGTTGATTCCGGGGTGCACGCACCTCCGAATCGACTTCTGCAAAATTCCATACGACCGTATCAACGATGCGCACAGTTCGATAAAGACCGCGTACGACCAAGTCGTCCCGTTTGGCGGGGCACACTCAGTTCCGGGGTAAAATAGGGCATTGTTTTTCCTGTTTTTGGATCGCGGTGTACGATCACCACAGGACGCGATGCACCGAACGGGTTGCACGGGCATCGAGAGGGTTATATTGTCTACGCGTAGCAACTGACGGAAACTAAAATGGAGTTACGATGAGGGAGAAAATGGTATCTGAACAGGGCCCCGTGAATCTGTTTTTCACGTGTCCGAGAGTCCAATTTGTGTCCTGGTCGAGGATCTACCGTGTCCGGATTAGGGTTCAGGATTCCGTCGACGAAATGTCGGAGGGGGCTGCTCTGGTCGGCGAGGGGAGGCTCGCCAGGCGGAGCAGAGGTGGCTCGCCTGGGCGCTGCGGCGGAGACGGCTCGGCAGCCGACCGGAGGGGGAATTCGAGGGGTTCTGGGTCGGGGTGGCCCGACTGCGATATCGAGGGGTTGAAGGGGGAAGTCGGTGTCGGTTGCTGGGCTAGGCGGCGGCTCCGCGACGACGGACGGAGCGGGTTCAGCGTCGTCGGTGGGGGTTCAGCGTCGCCGTCGGCTGTGCTCGGAGAGATCGACTGTCCTGGCCGGTCGATGGAGGGAGGTTGATGATGCTATCCAATCTCGGGGACGACCGGGGTCGGGTCGGCGAGGGGGATCTCGGCGGCTGAGTAAACAGAGGAGATGCGGCAGAGAAGAGGGGAAGGGGGTAGCGCCGACGTCGAGGCGGCCTCTTATAGGCTGCTACAGTATTCTGCGGCTAGGGTTTCCATTTAATTTTGGGTCCGGGTCGGGTTTGGCTCAGATCCGACCCGACCCGACCCATCAAGTTGGTTTGGTTCACACAGTGGTCCGGTTCAGGGTTGGTTCAACTTGGGTTTGGTTTAATTTGGGTTCGGTTCACTCTTCCAATAGTTTTTAAGGCTTTAAACACATTTCCGGAGTCCAATAAGTTCACCGAAAAATATCCTGCGTCCGGTTTTCCATTTTACACCGCAAAATCTTATTCCCATCATATTTTATTACCAAATAACTGTATTTAAAAATCCTTAAATACCTTGGTTCTTTTCCAGAAATTACCAAAATCCGGGGAATATTATTCAAAAATTTTATTCTGAAAATCAGGGTGTTTATAATCTTTCCTCCTTAAAAGGATTGCATCCTCGCAATCAAAGACTAAGCTACAAAAGAAAGAATTATGGAAATACAAGGTTGCTTAGTTTACAACTGCCTCCTCGAACAAGTGGGGGTATCGCTGGCGCATACTATCTTCTCGTTCCCAAGTCGATTCTCCAAGAGAATGATGTTTCCAAGCTACACGAACCAGTCTGATTGTCTGTCCCCGTAATGTCTTCTCACTGACGTCGAGGATGCCAACTGGTTGTTCTTTATATCTCAAGCTTGGGCCTACTGCGATCTCTGAATGATCGACTACGTGACTTGGGTCGGTCACGTACCTTCGCAGCTGTGAGACGTAGAATATGTCATGCACTCCCTCTAAGGATAGAGGTAATGCAAGACGATAAGCCACCTCACCAACGCGCTCTAGAATGTCAAATGGTCCAATATACCTTGGGCTCAACTTGCCTCTGCTCCCGAATCTGATAGTACCTCGAGTGGGCAAAATCCTCAAGAATACGTGCTCTCCTTCTTTAAACTCTAGGGGACGTCTGTGCGTATCTGCCCAATGCTTCTGTCGGTCTTGAGCTGCTCGAAGATAATTCTGGATCTGTTTTACCTTTTCTACTGTCTGCGTTACCAATTTTGGACCCAGTATTTGACGTTCACCAACGTCACTCCAACATTTAGGCGATCTGCACTTCCTTCCGTATAAAGCTTCAAATGGTGCCATCTGGATGCTGGCCTGATAACTGTTATTATAGGAGAACTCCACCAAGTGCAAATGATCTTCCCAAGATCCTCCAAAGTCTAACATACATGATCGTAACATATCCTCCAAGATCTGAATGGTGCGCTCCGATTGGCCATCTGTCTGTGGGTGGTAAGCCGTGCTGAATTTGAGTCTGGTGCCCAGGCTCTCTTGCATGCTTCTCCAAAAATGTGAGGTAAATCTCGAATCTCGATCCGATACAATACTAACAGGCACTCCATGTAATCTTACGATTTTTCATATATACATGTCGGCTAGTACCTCCGTGGACTGTCCAACTCTAAATGGCAAGAAATGTGCCAATTTAGTGAGTCGATCCACGATAACCCATACTACATCTTTTCCACTGGGGCTTCTTGGAAATCCTGTAACAAAATCCATAGTGATATGTTCCCACTTCCATTCTGGTATAGGAAGCGGCTGCAACATACCAACAGTCCTTTGATGCTCGGCTTTTACTTGCTGGTAGATTAAATATTTGGCCACAAATCTCGCAATCTTTCTTTTCATTCCATGCCACCAGTAATACTGTCTCAAGTCTCGGTACATCTTTGTTCCTCCCGGATGAACAGAGTACATAGAGCTATGTGCTTCCGTCATTAACTCCTGTCTTAATTCTCCATTTGGAACATATAGGCGATTTCCAAACCTCAATGTCCCGTCTTCGTGTATGCGAAGTCCTGTCTGCATGCCTGCTTCTGTTCTCTCTTTCAGTCTTCTAAATCTAGCATCGGTGGGCAATGCCTCCTTAATCTTCTCCACAAGTGATGACTTAATTTCAAGATTAGCCATCAAGCCATTCTGTCCTGGTAAGACAACCTCTATCTGAAGATCCTGTAGATCTTTCAATAACTCGGGCTGTATCGTCAAGAAATAAGCCGTAGACTTCCTGTTTAGAGCATCTGCAACGACATTCGCCTTTCCCGGAGGATACTGCAGGTCTATGTCAAAATCTACCATCAATTCAAGCCAATGCCTCTGCCTCATGTTAAGCTCCTTCTGAGTATATACATACTTCAGACTTTTGTGATCTGTAAAGATGTCTACTTTTTCCCCGTAAAGGTAGTGCCTCCAAATCTTCAATGCAAATATCACTGCTGCTAACTCCAGATCGTGTGTTGGGTAGTTCTTCTCGTGAACCTTCAATTATCTCGATGCATAAGCAATGACTTTGCTATGTTTTATCAAAACATATCCCAATCCGCTACCTGATGCATCGCTGTAAACAATAAAACCTCCTGACCCTGAAGGAAGAGTCAAGACAGGTGCTGTTGTTAATCTTCTCTTCAATTCTTCGAAGGCCTTCTGGCAGTCTTCTGTCCATATAAACTCTTGGTCTTTGCATGTCAGCTTCGTCATCGGTTCTGCAATCCTTGAGAAATTTTCTACAAACCTTCGGTAATATCCCGCGAGCCCGAGAAAACTTCTCACCTCTGCAACTGATGTGGGTGTAGGCCAAGTCTCTATTGCCGCAACTTTCTCTGGATCCACTGAAAGTCCTTCTCCTGAGATGATATATCCCAAGAAAGGTACTTTGTCCATACAGAACTCACACTTACTGAGTTTGGCATATAACTTCTCCTGTCTCAAGGTCTCTAACACGATTCTGAGATGCTCCTCGTGCTCTTCGTGGCTCTAGGAGTATATGAGAATGTCGTCAATGAACACCACCAAAAATTTATCCAAGAACTGATGGAAGACTCTGTTCATTAAACTCATAAACACTGCTGGCGCGTTGGTTAAACCAAACGGCATTACCAAGAACTCATAATATCCATACTTAGTTCTGAAAGCTGTCTTCGGTATGTCTTCCTTCCTTACTTTGATCTGATGGCAGCCTGATCTAAGGTCAATCTTCGAGAATACCCTTGCACCACTCAATTGATCGAATAGATCATCAATGCGTGGCAAGGGATACCTGTTCTTGATGGTCACAGCATTCAGTGCCCTGTAGTCAATGCATAACCGTATTTTTCCATCCTTCTTTGGCACAAATAATATGGGCGCTCCCCAAAGTGAAACGCTGGGCCGAATGAAACCCTTCTCCAGAAGGTCATCAACCTGTTCTTTCAACTCCACTAACTCCTTAGGTGCTAGCCGATATACTGATAAAGTGATAGGCTCTGCTCCTGGAGTTAAGTCTATTATGAATTCTATTTCCCGATCAGGTGGTAAACCTGGAAGATCATCAGGGAATACATCCACAAATTCTGATATGACTCTTGGGTAACCTGTCTCTCCTTCTACAGATAGTACCCTAAGAGTAGGCTGAACTCCTTGCTCTACTGCTCCTCGAAGAAACTCAAATTCTGGATGGCCAGGCGGTCTAAATATAACCCTTCCAAGCCGACAATCAAGAGTCGCATGGTACTGACTTAACCAGTCCATACCAAGTACAACATCATAGTCAGGCATAGAAAAGATCAGAAATTGGGCTCGCATCTCTCTTCCACAAACCACTATCGAACATGATCTACAGACGTCACTAACCGGAATAATTCCACCTCCCGTAAGAATTCTCTTCATCTTCGGAAGGGGTGCGGTAGCTACTCTATGGGTGGCTACAAAGCTAGCTGCTATAAATGAATGCGATGCTCCAGAATCAAATAATGCTACAGCTAGTAATAAAGCTACTAAAATAGTACCTGCGATAACCTCGCCTGCAGTAGCTTCCTGCTCAACAGCTAATGTGAATGCCTGGCCTCTTCCCTGAGCTGGACCTCTCTGCTGCTGCTGCTGCTGCTGAAATAGGACTGCCTGTGGTGCCAGTGGTGGTCTCTGCTGGTAGCCTCCTGTAGCTGGTGGTCTAACTCCTCCAGCTCCTGTTTGCTGTGCTCCTGCTGCTGGATAAGCTGGTCGTGGTGCAGGCAAGGCTAGTCTCAGTGCTCCCTCTCTATGTTTAGTGCAGTCTCTGGATAGATGCTGGTCTGATCCGCAAAGCAGGCATAGTCCCAACTTACGCCTTCACTCTCTCTCAATGTGTCCTACCTTGCCGCAGTGGTGACAAGTAGGAAGAGATATGGCCCTGTGTGCTGCTCTCTCCGGTATACTCCTCTGGAATCGTTTTGCAGAATCTCCAGGTGCTGTCTTGGATAGTGCTAAAGTGTTTGGCCTCTTCAGATTCGATTCCCTTCTAGTAACGCGCTCCATGCGTCGTGCTGCTGCAAGGACCTTGGTATAAGATGTAGGTGCGACCGAGCCAATTAATCTCTGAAGCTCGAACTTCAGTCCGTCAAAGAAATTTTCAGCTTTCTCTTCCTCTGTCGAGATCAATGTTGGAGCGAAGCGACTTAGGCGTATAAATTCTGCGTTGTATTCTTCCACTGTCATACTGCCTTGGATGAGGCGGTTGAACTTGTCTCTGAGCTCTGATCGTGCAACTGCCGAAATATACATCTCTTGGAAGAGTCTAGAGAACTCTTCCCATGTGACTCGATCCTGTCCGAGCCTCCTTTCTTCTGCTAGCCACCAGTGATGCACATTATCAGTTAACTGCATTCTGACTGCAGTCATCCACTTCTCTCTCGGAAGTTCAGCGGCTTCCAACTGATACTGAATGTTAGTGAGCCATTCATGAACTTCTGTTGGCCCTTCTTTACCAGAAAATGTACGAGGCTTGAGATGACGGAAATCGGTGATAGTTCCCGTCGCTGTTCTCCTCGTTGGTGGATTTGCCTGCTCCAATGCGGATACCAGGCTGGTCCTCAGATACTCTGTCTCCTGGCGATGGGCCTCTTGCTGAATCTGCTGTTGGGCCTGCATCATCGCATACATTATCTGGAACATCTGTTGCCCGTCCATGGCTTGTTCGGGCGGGAAAACTGGCATCTGGGGAGTGAACTGTGGTGGAGGTGGGATGTCATCTCTCCGGAACCTTGGATTAGGCTGACCGGTTTGATCGCTCTGCGATGCTTGTCCTCTACTCCCTGGAGTTACTCCGTCTGTATAAGTAACCACAGCGTCGTGTGGCGTGTCCAAAGGAATCTCATCTTCGTTCTTGGGATCCATTAATCTGCAGTCAAAAGATAAACTGTAAGAACGCTCAGAGGAATCAAACAGGATGCAAATCAAGTGACAATTTTTGAGTTCGGTATAGAGTTCAATAATGGTTTAAATAATGGATGAGATCCTACAATCTATCCTATCCTTAGGGCAGGCTGGTTCGGTCCCTAAGTTGAAACCGAATAATTTAGTCGTAGACCTGCATGGGCCACCACAAAAACCATGTCACGCCCCAGTCCCAGAATACCGTGGGACCGGACGCGTGATAATGGCCAGCAGTACGCACTGATGGACAACCCAATTTAATAGATCCATCAGGGCATACTTAAGCTGTAAAATCAAGTCTACTACAGTCATTCACAACTAAACTCATCCACACAAAATATAAAATATAATCCACAGAATAATAAGGAATGTAAATCATCAGCTAGTCTCACAAAATGCTTCGGGGAACAACCCGATAAATATCTGATACAATGGTTCATCTGACCAGAAATAAATGACTGAAATAAATTAATAAATACTGAGCAAGAAACATGGATGCTCAGGAGAAGTCTTCGGCTAACACCTCGTCCTCGGATGGCGGTACAGCTCCTGGATCAGCTCCTGCTCCGGTCCCGTATACCTCGGGATAGATCTCGTCCTCAAATCCTGGGGACATAATCCAGATCCAGGTCCTCAGGGGACATAGCAAGGTACAAGAAAGCTCATGCCAAAATAAATGTAGTGCAGAAAATAAATGGAATAAATAGGGCAGGTAAGTAGCCATCTAAGTGAAAATGCAAGTGAGAGCAGCACGAGTACTCAGGCTGAACCACTACATGCTCTGTGTCGGGGAGCCAGTAGTGGTAATAAACACGTAATGTGCCTAGCTCTGCTACGAGAGTCTACGGCCTCACAATAGTAGTAGATATATATAGAAAACAGCCTGTAGCCTATGTGTCTCTCCCCACCCCATGTAACCACGCATATCATGACCATAACGTCTCATGTCCATGTCAAGCGGGATCATCACTAATGCAACAAGTCATATGTATCTATGAATATAGTATCTCTGTCAAGTCCTGTATCCTATACAGAATCATCACGAATATCTCGGGAATATCTTGTCTCATGAACAGTGTCAAGTGTCCTGGGTCGTATGGTACTTGATAAGACAAGTACGAGAATATAAAGTGTCACGAATGTCCATCTCTAAATGACAGTACCCAACACTGCGTACAGTATTGGCACCCGACTGATAATCGGACGCTAAGTATGTCACACGGTCCTAGGTTGAGCATGCACAGCAATATAATGAAGCAAGAAAAAATATATAACAATACTGCAGAGTTTGGCAAGGTACACTTGCCTGATGTTTGAATATCAACAATCGTCCTGGTATCAGTGGATCCTGTGGGTAATCCTCCAAAAGCTGTAATAAACATCACCAACCGTCTCAGAAGATGTCAAATAGCTAAAAATGCCTGTCCTTACGTCCAATTTGGACACAGGGGCAAAAAGGTCATTTCTGGGCCAAAGCGGGGTCCACATGTGGGCCACTTAGCGCCGAAAAGCGGGTCAGGGTCAAAGGTCTCCAAATTCCTCAAACTCAGTGTTTACAAGTCAGGAACGATGATACGAACCCAATGGAACTTCCAAAATTGATTTTCGATGAGCTGATCACAAAATCGCCCGTCAAGTAGAGCCTGTGGGGCCCACGATACGCGATTTTGTCAACGTTCTCAGAATCGGACCAAACTTGGGTCACAGGACCAGCGTATTGCTATGAGTCCGATGGCGTAAGTTTCGTCTCGATCCGATATGTGTACACAAAGTTACAGCGTGTTCCAGAAAATTCGGATACGGGGTGTTGTTCGCGGATACGTGTTGATTCCGGGGTACACGCACCTCCGAATCGACTTCTGCAAAATCCCATACGACCGTATTAACGACTCGTACGGTTCGGTATAGACCGCGTGCGACTAAGTCGTCCCGTTTGGCGGGGCACACTCAGTTCCGGGGTAAAACAGGGCGTTGTTTTTCCTGTTTTTGGATCGCGGTGTACGATCACCACAGGACGCGATGTACCGAGCGGGTTGCATGGACACCGAGAGGGTTATACTGTCTACGTGTAGTAACTGACCGAAACTAAAACGGAGTTACGATGAGGGAGAAAACGGTACCTGAACAGGGCCCCGTGAATCTGTTTTTTACGTGTCCGAGAGTCCAATTTGTGTCCTGGTCGAGGATCTACCGTGTCCAGATTAGGGTTCAGGATTCCGTCGATGAATTATCGGAGGGGGCTGCTCTGGTCGGCGAGGGGAGGCTCGCCAGGCGGAGCAGAGGTGGCTCGCCTGGGCGCTGCGGCGGAGACGGCTCGGCAGCCGACCGGAGGGGGAATTCGAGGGGTTCTGGGTCGGGGCGGCCCGACTGCGATGTCGAGGGGTTGAAAGGGGAAGTCGGGGTCGGTTGCTGGGCTAGGCGGCGGCTCCGCGACGACGGATGGAGCGGGTTCAGCTTTTTCGGCGGGGGTTCACCGTCGCCCGCGGCTGTGCTCGGAGAGATCGACTGTCCTTGCCGGTCGATGGAGGGAGGTTGCTGATGCTATCCGGTCTCGGGGACGACCGGGGTCGGGTCGGCGAGGGGGATCTCGGCGGCTGAGTAAACAGAGGAGATACGGCAGAGAAGAGGGGAAGGGGGTAGCGCCGACGTCGAGGCGGCCTCTTATAGGCTGCTACAGTATTCTGCGGCTAGGGTTTCCATCTGATTTCGGGTCCGGGTCGGGTTTGGCTCGGATCCGACCCGACCCGACCTATCAAGTTGGTTTGGTTCACACAGTGGTCCGGTTCAGGGTTGGTTCAACTTGGGTTTGGTTTAATTTGGGTTCGGTTCACTCTTCCAATAGTTTTTAAGGCTTTAAACACGTTTCCGGAGTCCAATAAGTTCACCGAAAAATACCCTGCGTCCGGTTTTCTATTTTACACCGCAAAATCTTATTCCCATTATATTTTATTACCAAATAACTGCATTTAAAAATCCTTAAATACCTTGGTTCTTTTCCAGAAATTACCAAAATCCGGGGAATATTATTCAAAAAATTTATTCTGAAAATCAGGGTGTTTACAAGTGCACAAGTGACTCCCTACTAAAATTGGGCAATGTTTGGCCCGATTGTATACACTACCTCCTCACACACATGCCTTCATACATCAACTCGATGCTTCTCGAGTACATCCTAACCTGTCACTAAATGAATCCCCAGTCAACCTGGACATCAACTGCCAATACTACAACAACAAAAACAATAACCACAACACTCATCTCCCCTCACCATACCTGCAGCACACTTTGCCACTGCTTGTAGTGACAGTTGCACAAACTGACATGCACCCATGTGAGAACAGCTTCCTTACCTCAGATTTTCTCCTACTCCAACGCATCAAGAGTATCACCTTGATACATGAACACTCATGCACACACTACCCATGGGCACACACACAAGCTCTAAATCTCCAATATCTAAAACCTTAACACACCCTCTGCTATTTATATGTGCATGCAATCTCCATATATAGTTATAAAACATGTAAACCACTTATATATATACTATTACATATGTACACAACCATCCATCCTATCTGATGCTAAGTATCAGTCGATACTTGTCTCTAGGCCACACATAAGACACAGTTGTGGAAATCACTACCAGTGCACACATTGATCCCGACTCCTCTCCCCCTTGATAATACCCCTTACTACTGAACTCTAAAGCAATAACACACACACACTAGCACATCTTTCCAACATACTAAAACCATCATGATACTCTTAAACATTATCACTAACACAAAATATTCCAATATCAAATACTATATGTGCACCTATAAAATATCCATGATGCACTCTCTACTAAAGTACCAAAACCCCCAATACCCAATAAACACTATATCTACATATCAAATATAGCTATATACAACTAATAGAATTAGTTACAATGAACATTAAAGGACAAAAAATACACCAACAAGTACAAAATCCTAAATTGAGCCCTGTATCACATCGTATTCAAAAATACCATGATACAACCTACTCGTATTCATTTGTGGATACGTAGTAGCCTCACTACACTAATACAAACCTAATTAGGCCTAATAATCCTAATAACAAACACTTGGTGCTCCAATCTTGAATTTTGTTCAAAAGTGGGCACCAAACTCAAAGTAAAAGTCACAATGGGATTGTTAGAAGTCAAAACTTCTTCATATGGGTAGCCCTAATATATGGGTATATTCCTAATGCTTAATTACTAAAATTAGAAGCTAATTAAAGGGGTAATCTCAAAATTTACATATTGAGAGATGGATTCCCAATACAAGTAAAGATGGACACAATAGGACATAAGTTTCTAGCCAATTTTTCATTCTTCAAGTGCTCCTTACAAATCCAAGCTCAAGCTCTTCAATTGATAAAAATAAGAGAGAATAAGATAAATTAGGTTGAATTTAGTGGAGGGATGAAGTGAATTGGGGATCTACATATCACGCCCCAGTCCCAAAATACGTAGGACCAGGATACGTAAGCATGCCAGCCGCATGTATATGGCAACTCCTATATATGGAAACCAAACCACATGCGTACGCTGTAATGTGAATAACTATCCACAAGTGGTATAAACTATCACAAGTCATAAGCATAATCTAAATCTCATCCACATAATCATATATAAATAAATACCAATATCTATGAAACTAGCTCTCAATATGAAGTATCAGAGACAGATAGTCGGATGGAAACAAATCCACTACCGGGCTAGGATATAAAATAAACACAATATAAGTACATCCATTAATAAGCAATAAGGCTCGAAGAGAAGACCTCCTCAGAATATAAGTAGCAAGGCTGGATCTGCGCTCCTGCGAATACTCATGAACATCTACACCTGGAAAGGGACCAGGTCCTCAGAGGGACGTAACAAGATACATAGAAGCATGCCATAAAGTAAATACTGAATAAATAAAAGGGGTGCGCTAACCATCTAAGTAAAATGCACTTTGAGAAAAACTTTGGGTGTATGGGAGAGTGTAGGCTAGACATATGCTGACGTAATTTATCAATCGTGACAACTGGCTAGTATATGCCACATATACCCCCATAGGAGGGCACTGTATAATAACGTCCATCTCCGAAGAGCATGGCATCTGTATAATATATCGTCCATACCGCTCCGAAGAACGTGGCAGCAGTATAGTATATCATCTATATCGCTCCGAAGAACGTGGCAGCAGTATAGTATATATCGTCCATATCACTCCGTCGAGTGTGAAAGCAGTGTAAAGGAAGTAGGGTGTCCCATAGGCCTACTAGTGGTCCTCCCTGCCCAATGATCTATGCATGTTGTATCCACAACACGCCTTAGCTACTACGCCGAGGCGTCGTAACTCTGGCTCATACTCTATCGCTAGAACAATAGCCTAACCTTACAACCAAACAAGGACAAGGATTGGGCCATCGTACCATGATAGTCTATGCTCCGCCTACTAATAACTTCTAAGTCTTCTATCATGAATCGCTAATAGCAGTTATTCCCTATCCATCGCACGCCTACACGTACAGGTAGCCAACCACATACGCAATTTTGTGCCCTACATGAGACTCACAACACGTGTAAGAAATATGTCAAGGCCTGGGGAGTTATACCAATAACTCCACAACTTTAGGTGGGTCTACTAGATACTAGGTCAGACATAAGTCCTAACGTCAACGCATTCGTTGACTGTACCCGAGTCTCTCTCGGATGCGCACAGTTATATAATCTAAAATAATAAATATGCAACTAATAATATAACTGAATTTAAATAGTAAAACAAAGACAAGGTATACTTGCCTGGCAAGAAGCTACGTAGTCCTAATATCCGGCTCCGGAAGTCACGTAGAATGATCCAATAGCTCTTCGGGTCAGCGTGCACAGGCACGGGAATCGGGGGTGACTGCTGCGGGTTGTCTGGCAAGGGTGATGGTCCACGATGATGACGAGGACGAGGATAATGACGATGAGATAATTAGGTTATGGTTAAGGCGATGATTAGGCTAATGCTGGTGGTTATGTTGATGATGGGGGGTTATAATGGTGATGATGATAGAATAATGATGGAATTTATGATAATGGTGGTGACATGGATGATGACTGGGACGATGGTGAGGATGTGGATGATAATAGTGAAGAAGGTGGTGATTGATGTGGATGATAATGATGCTCGTGGTGAAGATGATGGTGATGATCATGATGAGGGTTACATGATGGTGATGAGAGGATGATGATATAAATGATGGGGTGATATTGATGATGATGATGGGTGTTGATGATGATACGACGATGATTAAGGTGAGATGATGATGATAACGACGATAATAATGACGACGATGACGATGATAGTTAAGGTGATGGCGAAGACGACGATGGCGATTGTGATGATGAAGTATGGTGGTGGTGACTGAACTCCGACCAGGGGAAGGTCCGGCCAGTGGGGAAAGTCCGGCCAGTCGAAGGAGGAGGAGGAGGAGAGGACAGGAAGGTGGAAGAGGAGGAGGAGGAGTGGAGTTCAGGCTAGAGGTGCTGGTCGAGGTCAGGGAGGAAAGCACAGGTGGGATCGGGTGGTAAAGTGCTGGTGGTGTGGTGCTGTTGCCAGCGGTGAAGTCGAGGGAACGAAGTTCTCAGGGAGGAAGGAGATCGAGGGGGATGAGAGCTGGGAGGAGGCTCGGCTAGGTGGTGAAGAGGGTGAAGATGGTGGCTCGTGATGGTTACTCCGGGGGAGATAAGGAGGAGGCAGGGAAGAGAGGAGATCCGGGGTGGAGGGGAGGTTCAGAGGGGAGGAAGTCGGAGAAGACGGTGGTGACGGTGAAGATGAACGCGTCGGGTTGGGGCAGGCGAGTAGTGGGTTCTCGTCGACTAGGAGACGAGGTTCACGATGAGTCTCCGGTCGAGGGAAAATACAGGCGGTGGGGTGCAGCATTCAGTCGGCTCCGGTCGTCAGCGGCTCGGTGGAAGAGTTTCAGGTGGAGGAGAACGGTGAGGGAGGCTGCTCAGGAGGGCTGGGTCGAGTACGGGTGGTGACGGGGCTACGCCAACGAGTACTCCTACGAATGGGGATGGCCGGGGAAGGTGCTGAACAGGGATGGGGGTGGGTTGAACAGTTGGATCGGCTAGGTATAGGGATTAGGGATTTTGTGTAGAAGAAAAATTAGGAAAAGGATTATTTATACATGTGGACTTTGGGTTGACCTAAAAAGGGTTGACTTGGTCAACATCTCTTGGAATTGGGCCTTGGGCTTGCCATGAGGATGTTTGGAGGGCCATAATTGTATAGTTTAAATGCAAGGATAGGTTTAAAATTACGAGGGCGATGTTTGCGCGTTGCACATTACAAAAATTATGGGAAAAATTCATGTGAAGGGGAAAACGAGTTTTCTTCATGTATTGTCCAATGGTGTGGACACCTCAATGCGCTTTTGCATAAAAGCGCCTAACAATTGGAAAATTGCACAAAGATGGAATTCAGATTTAAATTAATTAAAATTAGTGCGCAAGATATTCTGGAATTAATTAGAAGTACATGGGGATAAAATTAGGTGAGACGCGAGTGTCATGGACGTAGAGGGCTCAGAGTAGAATATTATCAAAAATCGGGTTGTACAAAATGGGTCAAGCTTGTGTCTCCAATTTTGATTGGATTGCACAGGGTACAAAGTTGAAATTATTTAGAATTAAATAATAACGTTGGCGATGAATGTTGTGCGACTAAAATGTAGCACAAGAAAGCATAATTATAAGTTACACCAAGGTCAGAATCGTAGGCGGGCACGTCTAGGACAAAGTTGTAAAGTTTGTAGGAAGGTAATGACTAGTGAGGTGCTCCAATGATCGAAGCAACGGTAAGGTGCGCTACGTTATATAAATATTACATAATTAAAATAAAATGCCGCATTCTAATTCTATTTGGATTCTAATTTGACCTAATTTCTCTATCTAAGCAAAGTAGACCTAATTTTGGGTGAGAAGATTTATAATCTACCCAGCTTAAAACAATTTCATCCTCGAAATTAAAATAAGGCATAATTGGTTTAAATCCTTCACTTGCGTACGTAAGGCAAGTTCAATCGCAATCTCTTCCAAAAATTTAACCTATTCAAATCCATCGCAATCCTTTTCAGATTAAATTAACCATTGTTTAAATCGAACATCAGCACATCGCACTGTCTTCTTAATTCTCAAATTAAATAATCTACATCCAATCTAATTCAAATCTCTATGACATCCCACATCAAAATTTATATCGCAATCTTCAACTATCATAATTTTCTCTAGAAAATAATTATAATCAAATATTATTTCTATCCTCAACTTGTGAATTCCGTACTCTTCAACTTTTAAATTCAATTTACATCCTCAATATTTCAAATAGGTAATCCCACAATCAACATTTAACTTTTAATTTAAGGCCTCAATTTATGAAATTTGAAATCTAATTCACCAATTGTTCAAGTCTATATTTCTATTTTTATCCTCAAAGTTTAAATTGATGATTCAACCTTCAATATTAAAAATTTAAATCATATGCTCACGTATAAATATTTGGTTTGCTATATCATGGTTTTTAAAATTCATTAATCATCATCATCTTAATCCTTCTTTTAAAATTTTAAAAATTAAAGTGACTTGAACTTCTCAATCTAATTTTTACTTGATCACAATCTAAAAGAAATTCCTCTCAAGTTGACAATGCAACTGCTACCCAACATAGAATTTACCCATTTATCACATAAGGCTCTTACATTTAAGAAATCTTATTCCTCAAATTTACTTAATCATGTTACTCAATACCCAAAAATTTAAACACCAAATATATCACCTTTGATATACCCTTAATCAGTTATAAAAGGTGGTCATCTAGTAATGTGATTGGCCTATGGGGTATATCTAGTACTCTCTGTATATCATACTTATACTAAGCACGAGGTTTCGTCTTTCCGAAATAAGGAAGAATGAAAAACAATAATAAAGAGTCCAAGGGGAAGGTAATAGAATAAAAGTATGGGATTCAAGGCGTTTAAAGAATTCAAATAAGAATTGTCAAGGCAGTTGTGGATTAAAATCCTATTTTGGTAGTTTCTTATTTGCATGCTCATATCAATACAGTTATGTAACCGATACGATATGCTCAGATATGTCTAGAAGGTAAGTACATTCGTCTACTAGTCACTATATATCTCAATCCACGTAAAGTAGTTATGCGAAGGGCGAACCAAGCACACTAAGGTTAGCTAGACCTTAATACACTGATTCTGAAATGTATTAGTGTGTCGACCCAATAATACATATATCAAGATCAAGCCCGATAGAAGAGTAAGCTTGCAACACTAGGCTATAATAGCAGCATAAATCACGGTAGTTTAGAAATATGAATACGCAGGATTATGATGAAAGAAGATACACAATCATTCTAGTTCAAAAAAACAAAACAAAACAAAACAAAACAAAATAAAAATAAAAATATAAGACTCTACAATCTCTACAGTTGTCATACTAACTCCTTGTCTAAGTCGCTAGTCGACCAAATAGGGGTATGGACCTCTAAGTTCTACAGTCTGAATAAACACTATCATCTTATGCTAATCTACAGTTACTATCATTCAGTTATACTTCATTAATGGGTCCCGAGGACTATGTAACACTATGTTGTAAGGCATACTACCCAACTTAAAATAATAAACTAATACTGTGACTGTCTTAAGGGAAATCTACAAAAGAATTTGGTCCTTGTAGTTAAAGTAGAACTATTGTTAGGGCATACAAGGGAAAGATCTTGGTACTGATCAGGTATCCTGCTGTATTATATAGGTAGTGGTCATCTTAAGTCTTAGTCGTGGTGCTCATAGAACATGTGTCAATAGTAAGAATGAAAAACTTACTGGCCTTCAAGGGGAAAAAGGGGAATATAACTCGTATCGAGGTATGGTACAAGTTACGCAGTTTAAAACTAAGGGATAATCATTAGGTCATAATCTACAAGAATAACTTAAACTATCAAGCTCTAACTACCAAGCACAAAATTCAAAATTTAACATTATAACTATAATCCTAACAACTATGTTTCCTTATCATAAAAGAAATTTCTTGGCCTAAAATCAGAAGGGTTAGGTGGCACAAATTGAAAGATTGAAGAAAAGAAAACATAATTAGTCGTTGCACAATAGCGAGCGCTAAGTTTTCAGAGGAACAAGATTGAATTTAAATAGAAAGTCTCTAGAAAATATCATGGTTTTCTAAGGGAAATGTGGCATGCTAGTCTCTATGTTTGAGGTATGATCGAGGATAATATTATATTCATTCCTCTAGGTTTTCTTAGGTACTGTCTGCTAATACCAAGCCAAGAATCTAAATTTATAGTTCTAATACTATCTGTTTGAATAAACAAAAATAAGAGAAGAAGAGGGTTTATACGAAATCTTTCTTTTTTTGCTTACAAACAAGAAAAAGAGTACAATTAATCCTATACGAGGATGTTAAGTACAATAAAAATAATTCTGGAAAAAAATTTCTATAGGAGTCTGATCTGCGGTCGATCACTTTGTCCCTTGGACCACACGATGATGAAGAAATGCTGTAGAAGAAGAAGAAGCTTCAAAGGTTGCAAGTGGGATTGAATTCTCGTTGCCAAAGTTGTCAATCAACACTCTCTGTCTATGCTCTCTATCTCTGATCTCCCTCCCTTGATCGATCCCTCTGCCCTGTGACCAGGGGTTTCTATTTATAGAGATCAGTCAAAATAACTGTCCAGTAGCATAGAAGCCAAACTGTGAAGAAAGTTGCATCTTTTACGCGGCGGTTATAATAACTGCTACCCACGTTCGAATGACCTTCTAAATCTGCGTATGACACGTGTCCCATTATAAGGTAACGCGTATAACTGCTTCTCGAAGATTACGGCATACAAGCCACGTAGATAACTGCCCCTGCGTAAAGATGGTTGGCGTAAAAGCCAAATAACTATCTTTTTGGCGTAAAAGTCAAATAGCTGTCTTGTTGGCGTAAAAGCCAAAAGGTCAAATTCTGCGTAAAACTCGATAATGTATGAATAGTAGATAACTAGCATAAAATAGCCAATTATCCATCACGACTGAGGTCTTGAGCGTATTCTGGGCTAAATAGCCTTATCACAAACCTTTGCAAATATAGCCTGAGCTGGCATATTTCAAGGAGATAGGATACGGCGTACTCATATAGTTGAAAATAGCCTGGTTGACGTAAAATGCAAGGATGGTGATGTGAGCGTATTAGCCACAGTTTTAGCTCTCCCAGTCATGACAAAATCTAAAGAATAGAACCAAATCTCGTGCATTAAATACAAAGATATACCTCGAGCTCTGTACAGGAAGCAGCTTTTGACGTGGCAGCAGCGTATTCAGAAGACTCCAGTCTTGAGCATAAAAACTCATTTCTGTGAATGTAGAATAGGCAGCGTATTCAGAAGACTCCAGCCTTGAGAGTAAAATACGACTTGTGTCACTAAACGACAACCTGGATCTCTGTGCATAATCATCATCACAGCCGTCCTCTCGATCATCGTGCAATACTTTTGTCAGGAGTCAGGTTCACTGTTTCGTCTGACAGATTCATCCGAGGAATATAAAGAGTTCCTCGTACAACTTTACGTTGCATTAAAAATAAACGTATTTTACGCCGGAGGGTATAGTAACCTTTTACGCCAAAACAGCCTTGAAGTGCTGCTTTATGCGGACAGCTCTGAAGTTCTACTTTACGCCAAATAGCTCTGCATCTCTGTTTTATGCGAACTTCATGTATGTTGGGGGTTTTGACTGTATAATACGCGTACAATTCTTCAGCATATTTCATGCTTCTATAAGACCCCCTCCAAAGTTTTCAAATTCCTTGTAATTTGAAATACTTTGAATGAAGCATGAAATGGTCAAATTTGACCCATTCTTCGAGGCTGATTTTTCGGAGATATTTAAGAAGTTGTTAGGATTTTGTATGTTCTCTTCTTCCTATATAAGGGCAAGCAAGTGAACTTTGTTTTTCCATACTTCCTTCACCACAAAGATGGATGCTGAGATTCATTGGGCTGAACTGAGAAAGAAGAAGATTATGCTCTTCCAGCATGTAAGGAGCCGTAAAAAGAGACGTCTTCGAGCAAATATTCTCCGCAACGATGGACCATGGAAGGATATCATAGCTTCCTTTGCTCGAGATAATCAGCGATTTCATATGGCGATTCGTAAAGAGAGAGGAAGGGTCGCATTCGACCACACAGCTTGCTAGCTGTATTTTCCCCTATTATGAAGCTGGACCCTGGTGGGCAGCTTGGACGTATCTTCCATTATTGCGTTGGGTCTGAATCCCAACCACAATTCTAAGCATAGCCGCCGATGACGTATGGAGGGTGGGCTTGAATAATTTAAACAGGTCCAGTTTTGTATCCTCCCTCCATTCACCATTTTCTTGGCCCTCGGCCGAAGAAGTGTTGTAGAAGAAGCAATGAAGATCTCCATCAGACAAGAACCTAGCGTAATAGATTTCTATCATATATAATTATGATCTTAAATATTAATGAAAAATCCTTTGTAAAATGGATTTTCATCAAATATAATCATGATTAATAAACTTGTCTTCTTTTACGCACTATTGATTTGCCATATTGCTGTGAGGAAGTCTGATAATACGCAGCTTCAATATGCTCGAGTAATTTTTATGCTGACTCTGACAAATATGCCTCCAGTCACGTCCTAACTTTTATGCGTAAAGAAAGATACGTAAAAAGCTATTTAGCATTAAGTTGTCTTGAAAATCAAATTGTCATGATGTTTTTGGACGAGGAGTCACATAAAATTCTGAACTGTTCTTTCTCATTCGAAGAACATCTGTTCAGAACATCATCTTCAAAAATGGCTTCCCGAAAGATTCTCGAGATAGGACAAGAAATGTCCGCCGAACAGGCCATCCCCGAACTAGATGTAAAAAATTCTGGCCAAACTTTGAATGAACTATCCAATGGCCAAGGAAGAAAAGTTATCTCCAGTGAAGACAGACACTTTCAGGAAACTCCTTGGCCCCTTCGTCCGATGAAGTCTTCTCGAATGAAAAAGAAGAGAAAACGCTGATAAGAAGAGTATTTCCTGCGTAAACTCTTGTAACCGGCTTCTTCAAGCGTAAAACCCAGATTACTAATATATATGCGTATTCTGCTGACCGTTGTTCTGCGTAATTTTAGATGCGCGTAAAATCATAGATCCGTAGCTTTTGAGCATAAAATCGTAGATCTGTACCTTCTGAGCGTAAAAGCTTCTGAGCGCAAAATCATAGATCTGTAGCTTCTGAGCGTAAAATCTTAGATCTGTCGCTTCTGAGCGTAAAATCGTAGATCTGTAGCTTCTGATCGTAAAATCGTAGATCTGTAGCTTCTGATCGTAAAAGCTTCTGAGCGTAAAATCATAGATCTTTGCTATGCGCGTAAAATCTGAGCATAAAATTAGGGATTCGTTACGCAGCATGACTATCTGTCTTCCATTTCAAATGATCGGCTGACGTGGTCCCAAATCATAATCGGCTATTAAAAATTGAATTTGGTTAAGGATTCGGAGAGTCACATGAACTCTATTAATAGGCCTAGGTTATGAGAGAGAAAAACCCTTCATTTGTCTTTTCAAAACCCTTCGTCTCTTTCTGAAGACTCTTCGCTCTTCCCGAAAACTCTCAGATTCGCCATGGCACCAAAACAGGCCTCCATCGCTAAGGGAAAGAAAGCCGCTTCATCATCTCGCTCCACTGCTCAAGCACGAGCGACTCCTACAAGTCCAAGCGAGCCTCGTTCTGAACGAAGTGCTCCGCCGTCTAGCTGTGCACCGGGCATCACAGGTAAAGACTTCGAGAGAAATAAAACTCTTCGCACACGTTGTACGTGTATGCGTAAATACGCCAAATTCTTAATGTGTCAGCGTAAAACTCCATATTTTTGCAGTCTGGCATAAAAACTCAGACTGTCAAATTTTGGCGTATATTGTAAACCTTTCGTTTTACGCACTGGATGTAAATTTTAGCGTAAAACTTAATTTTTGCAGTTTGGCGTAAAAACTCAGACTGTTAGATTTTGGCGTATACTGCAAACTTTGAGTTTTACGCACTGGATGTAAATTCCAGCGTAAAACTCAAATTTTTGCAATCTGTCTTAAAACTCAAACTGTCAAGTTTTGGCGTATACAACAAGAGTGTAGCACCTTACGTTTTATGCACTGAAAAACTGACTTATTCTCTTATTTTTTGTAGTGGACCTACAGATCCCCCCTCTGGCTGAAGTGATGGGCTCTGCTGCTGGAATGCTGAATTCCAACTACTTGGAGGACTTGTCCCATGTGACTTTCCCCATCTCTGGAAACGAGTATCCTCAAGAAAGGGGAACTCTAATCTCGGCCCAAGGAGAACGAATGTTGCTGAGTATGATCAGTGGGGAACCCTTGACGTACATAGACGGCACTGAGTATAAGAAACCAGCTTTCTTATTTGGGGATGTTATTGATAAACAATCCCAAACAAAGCCCAAGAAGGAAGATTAGATATTTTCTGCTGAGGGCATGGTCATGTATTTGCCAAAGATGCCCAGAGATTATCCTATCTCTGCATTCTTCTATGCCATACATCCCAGAAAGATGGCATGGACTCTGACTCCTGATCTTCATAGCCAGCCGGGGAAGATCTTTTATAAGAAAGGATTAAACCAAGGATCCTTTGTAAGCAGTCCCTCAGGCCCTGTCATGCCCTTTAGAGGATTACTACCAGGCAGCGTCCCTAGTGAGGACTCTTCCTTGCTCCAGCCATTTCAAATGACTACTTTCTGCAATAAATTTATGGGGCAGAGAGGAATATATCCCAAGGTTAACCCTCGCACCAGTGGATGACTTAGCCCCCATAATCTTCGATGAGCCAGTTTAACTACATGGGTCCTGTAATGCCCTGCTCCAAACGGTTACTTATGGAACACTAAGCTACTTTGACTCGGTTGAGAATTGAGTCTCAGGAAAACCTTACCGCCAAATCAACACGGACGAAGTGCAATGAACCCTTCGAATTAATCGAACGGCTTCTATTGAAATGAGTCCAAGAGTTTTCGTTGGTTGCTTTGCTTTTTGGTTTTGTGTTGCTTTGTGTTTTGAGTTGCTTTCGATGACTTGGTTTTCATGATTTCGCCTTCTCGCTTGCGTGTTCTTTTCGAATCGTAAGGGAAAGAGATCGAAGTATGCTAACCAAGTATTATTGCATTTTCAGGACGCATAACCAAAGAGTGAACGTCGCTTAAGGCTTCCCCATCCTCTCGTTCGATTCATTCGGTGAGTGGCTTAGGCCCTTCGATGAATCCTTTAAGTTTGCATGCCTAATAAATAATCTCTAGTTCATATAAATATGTTGCCTCACTAAAAAGATAAGCTAAAAGAGAAAGAAAGTATTGCATGCTTCAAGTATAGAACTGCTAACTTACTAGTTGCTTATGGAATGCTTAACTGTCCCTTGTATGCTGTGCATTGAGTATTGTGGCGAGAAAACTCTGGACTTGAGCTAGAAAATGAGAAGAAGAGATAGAATTGTTATGCATTGTTCATCAGTTGCATGATAGCATATTTTTCTGATAGGGCTTGCATTCATGCATTTGGTCAGGACAACTTGTGCACAAGGATGATCTCTCGAGCGGTCTCTGGGACACTGGGGATCGTTCGGCCTGGGAGAGATCTATATACCCTGAGGCTTGAACGTCCTTATTTACGGGAGGGTAGACATGTCCATTAGTGAGATGGGCTTGTATGTCCCAACTGCTAATCCCATGGAGGGGACCATCATATAGTTAGGGCGCATGCTAGGTTTACCTTCTTGCATACCTAACACTTGGTGCCTATATTGATTCATAAGTTATTCATATGCAAATTGTGACTAACTTGTGTGTCTGCTGTAGGGATAACCGCTCGGCCGTGGGTAAGAATTATCATATGCATATGCTATATATTGTCTATGTTTTCTTGCATGAATTATTAAAAAAAAACTAGACAACCAGAAAGACCACCTAATAATGCTAGCTTCATATGCTTTACTTAGTGTAAATTTCTAAGGTGAGTTTGGCCATGGTCGCTCACCAGTACATGTGGTAGTACTGACCCACGTTTGTGGGCAAATATCTAGGTACTAGAAGTGAGAGTTTGGCAAGCATCATGAACCTAAATCAGCGTGTGCGCACCCTTCCTTAGGACTGTGTTCGTGCTGCTTCCTCCGCTGCTTACCTCTCCAGTGGGCTACTCTTCTTTTGCTAGATGTTTTGGTTATTTTGGTCCTACTACAAGGGCATAATGTAATGGGCGTTATGGCTAGTTTTGGGAATGTAAAAATAGTTGTAAGCCTTCTAAGGCATATTTTTGTAACTCAGCCAAGCAAGCATTTTGTAATCCAAATCTTCAATATTCAATAAAATGAAAGTATTTTGTGTGCTATCAAATGTGTTCAACTTTGGTTCTCTGCATTTTTACTCTATGCCCATATATGTATATTTTCGTCTCTCTTGTGTCTTGTGTAGGTACGTTGCCTGGTGCAAGCACAACTTAGGCTTGCACGGCATCGCGCCCAAGCGAGGACGAACGGTTCCGTAGGGACCAAGTGAGGACGATCGGCCCATACGGGATCGGGGCACGACAGGTCCTGAAGCACTTTCAGATGGAGTTGGAAAGTATTAACTTATTTGAGGCTGTGAGTGCTACTAGTGTTGGGCTGCTCATCAACCCCAATTTGTTTTTAGCTTTGATGGAGCGATATAACTAGCTCACTGGGACTTTCGCCACTCCGATAGGTGAGTGGGGCCTAGCCCTTCATGAGATGGCAGATATCTCAAAGCTGCCAATGGAAGACATTCATTATGAAGAATATGTCCGCACCAACAGAGAGTTGAAGGATACCAACCCTCGGGTAGTGGCAGTGTACCAAGAGCTGATGAGCTACTATCTTGCATGCACCACCTTCTACAGAGAGCCCTCTGATTTAGCTCATATTAACAAATGGGTATCCTACCTCTTCTTTCATCAGGCTAGAGATGCCAAGCAGGAGAAGGTTGTAGATAGCAAAGACAAACCTTTGAACCTTCTGAGCATGCTTAACGCCAACACAATCGATGATCTTATTGAAGATGCAGGGGCTTCAGATTGTGTTCTTAATAAAGAGATAGGGGGTTATCCTGCAGGAACCAAAGCCTGCAGTTATATGAGGCATTGCCGAAAGTCTCTGTCAAGGGAAGCTCAACTGGCTGGCTTCCTTTCTATTTGGCTACGCCGATGGGTAGTGCCTGGCATCGCGTCTGCGGATCGCATTTATTGCAACACCTTATGGCCTGCAGTGCATTTGGTGTTTGGAGCAAGATTAGGCCTGCTCTCTGCCATGGTATGCTGGATACAAGCTGGCCTGAGGGCTATTATTGATGGGCTGCTGGACGATACTACGCAGCGTGAAGGATATCCCAGAGTGGAATTGCCATTCTTATATCTGATGGGATGGTTGATCCTTCACAATACCAGAGTGATGTCTCCCGGATCTGCCAGTGGTTCGGGTAATAACTTCCTGTGGAATTACATGAATTCTTCTTGGAATGTGACTAGCGTCATAGATTGTCGACTAGCACTAAATTTTGCCCATAGTTGGAAATTCTTCTGCACCGTCCCCCCGTATATATCAATCAACAGGGGACTAAACTTCAGGATGCAGGTCAGGGGAAGACTATTCTTTCTCCTGAAGCCTTTTACTGGTTGGTCTGCATTAGACCTTCCCACCTGCTATACAGAAGTGAGGATCACTGCTTCTTGGAGCCTTATTTATCCAGCTATTTTGCCAGACAATTTGGATATGATCAGTTGCACGTGGGGAATCCCATCACCAGCTTCAAATTCAAAGGTGGACTTATTGACGGGGTTAGAGGATGGCGGTATTTCATCCAGGGTTACTGGAGCAACCTTTGCTGTGCCCGTGACTTCTCTCTCCATGGAGTTGCGCATTCTTCATTCGTACGCACAGTTTTATGCGTCCATCAATACCTTCCATCATGATTTTGATGTACATGGAAGTTTCAGAATGCCCTCCCTTAAGTCCACTGGAAGAGAGGAGATATCATCTGTTTCCTCTGATGAAGGTGATAAAACCACCGGTGCAGATGATTATTTGTTGATTTTACCGAGAGGCGTAATAGCTCCGCCAGCAGAGCCCCTCATTATTTCCCATAAAAGAAAGGCTTCCACTCTGAAAGAGCCTTCCCCTCGCAAGAAGAAGCAGACTACCAGAGGTCCTAAAAAGACTTCCACCAAGGGGGCCTCTTCCATGAGTGAGCCTATTGTTTCCCCTGTTGGGGATGATTCTTTGATTGAGGATCCTTCGCCTTTTAAAGAAGGAACCTCCATAGTTCCAGCTGACAGTACTGGAGATTCTTTGCCCGCGACTGTTGCTGCTACCACCGTTACTGGTAGTTCTTCTAGATCGCCTTCGAGGCTGAGCCTAATAAGAATCATCATACCTTTGCCAACACAAATAATGGGACTAACCCCTCCTTCATCTGTAAGTATTTCGAGCGAGATTCCACCCGATGAATCTCGAGTAGATCTGGGTGATGACTGGGATGACTACCTTCAAGCGTCAGTTGGTGTAGCCTCATCTCCAGGTATGACAGCTTGTTTAGCATCATTAAGAAACGATTTAGCTATACAGACTGCAGACGCAATATACATACCATCGGCTATAGGTAAATGTTGTCTTCACGCTTTTTTCGGGAAAATTTAACATCAAATTGATATTAACTTTCTCTTATCTTATTTTCAGGTGAAGACATTTCTGGGGAGGGCAGAGCTGAAACAACCTTTGATTTTATTGCGGATCCAGCTAATGAAACGACGGTGACCACCATCGAAGAAGCATACCTTGAAGCCGTTGATCTTTCATTCGCAGCATTCTCAGACATAATCCCGCCCGTAGCAGTTCAAATAATGTCAGAGGTGGATGAACCCACCGTCTCGACTGTGCCACCTTCGTCGAGCATGCCAGCAACTTCAACTGTTGTTGGTGTCTCTTTCTTTGTCGTGCCATTTATTAAAGCGACGACTGTGGCAACATCCTCTACAGTCATTCCAGAAAGGAGATTTACCGATATTGTGGCCACTCCCAGCGTACATTCGATCATTGCTATGCTAGTTGAACAATACACTAGCATATTCTACCTCACTTTGAAAGAATTAATATCCATGGTGCTGGAGAAGAATCTAGGCTTTGATGCTCTGAAGACGTCCTCCAAGCTCACTATAGCGCCGATTAGAAATTTTAATGACGTTGAAAGAGTTGATGCGCTAGAGCAAATGGTTAATGGTTTAGAACAACCCATTAACGAATATTTGCAACTATCCTGAGGCAGCATCAATGACTTGGTTCAGGCTGAGTACGACTCACTAACTACGAACCTTGCTCAGAAGACAGAATCTTTAAACAAATCCATCCAGGAACATCAACAAGAGATGGAGAAAGAGCAAGCAGTATTGGTAGAGAGTATTCCTCAGCTGGCTCAGTGCCGTACAGAATGCGAGGGATATGAAGTGAGGGTTCAAGAATTGGAAGTTGAAGTTGCTCAGACAAGGGAGAGGCTTCTCAAAGCATCGCTAGTTCGCAATGTATTGGAGGGCTAAGTGAATACAGCTCGGCAGAACTTGAAACATGTGGGTGTCATCCATACAAGCTTTGTTGATACTCTGTCTGAACTATCTCTCTTGAGCAATGACGAGGCAAGGCTGGAACGGGCTCGTACTAAAATTTTGAACTCCAGGAATAAGATGATGGCTGCTTTGGCGCGACAGCTCCGCGATTTAACTGCTCCTCCCCAATGATGTACTTTTTTGCTTCTCCTGTAATTTCTCAGAGATAATTGAGATACATTTTCTGACTTTGTGGACCCATCACTTTAGAATATAAATGATAGGATAAGATGAAAGTGATATCAGAGGTAATATGAACATGATATACTTTCGGTAAGGTTTAGCTGAATGTAAATCTATTCAGAGATAATATGAACCTGATAGAATATAATCCAACTAAATTTGTATACAAAATACTATCAAAGGTAATATGAACATGATAGGTTTACAAATTAGTTAAGCATATCTATTAAGAGGTCATATGAACCTGATAGAATATGAGTCAGCTAACCTTTGTACATAGTATCGCTAGAATGAGATCTTTATCATACTCCGTTAAGCAAAGGAGATCAAGTATAATACTTCGTTAGGAATTTGCAGTTGATAGGAGCCATTATCAAATTTTTATTTAGGTTTGGCTAATCTGTAAGCGCTATTTGAGAATGTTGTTCCAATCACATAAGGGCCCTCAATTTTTTTTTGATTGTTTGTGTGAATTTTGAATATTGTACCAGAGGTAATATGGATGTAGTACAATACCGTATTTGTTGAGGACATCCCACTGGGGGATCCTTGGTGGACCTATTATTTGTTGTGCACGTTGAGTGCAAATAATAAGTTCGAAACAAGCCCAATGAGAGGAAATATGGAAGTGATAGGTTTTGTGGCTAGTAGAGACATCCCAATGGGGGGTTTTTGTGGACCCATTACTTCTTGTGCACGAGAGTGCAAGTAATGGGTTTGAGACAAATCCTGACAGAGGAAATACGAACGCTGTAAAATATGACTCTGTGGGGATAGTGGAGAGACATATTTCAGATGTAATATGAACATGACCTGACTTTTTCTTTGTTGGGGAAAATGAGGATAGTTCAGAGGTAATATGGACATGAACAATTTGTTTCCATTGTGGGCATCCTATAGGAGGGTTTTTGGTGGACCTATTACTTTTTGTGCACGAGAGTGCAAGTAATAAGTTTAAGGCAAGCCCTACTAGAGGTAATATGGACATGGCAGTTTTTGTGGAATTAACACTACTGGCGTACTTAGAGTTAAGTACTGGTGTTAAGTTGAGACGACAACCGATATCAGAGATAATATGAACATGATAATCGATAGCCGAACCCGGAAGGTTTGCTCAGAGATAATATGAACATGACAAACTCAGCCTGAGAGAAATATTATGACAGGAGTTCAGAGGTAATATGAACATAAACTAATATCTGAAAAATTTATTAAGGAGTGATTTGTTGAGTGTGGTCTATCCGAACATGAAGATAGACCAAAGGATCATTCCGCTGGGAAGATTGATGGGATGATAGCTCAGAGGTAATATGAACATGGCTAGCGTAAAACGAGATTGGTTTGAATAGTCACTGCGGGAGTGTGCGAGTAGACCTAAGGATTGCTTCGTTAGGGAGATTTTGAGGATCCATCATCTATTTCGTATCCGGGACTCTTGGATACGGATGATGGCTCTTTACAAGAATTTATAACGAAGGAGAAAATATTATACATAGGCACTTGCTGTGGATAAAGAACCAAGAGTCAATTTGTACA
Source organism: Iris macrosiphon (assembly GCA_036927795.1). Lineage (NCBI taxonomy): Eukaryota > Viridiplantae > Streptophyta > Magnoliopsida > Asparagales > Iridaceae > Iris > Iris macrosiphon. The sequence goes on from JAYESA010000014.1 coordinate 140,147,628, forward strand.
TCTGGGTCGTGGACTTATTATCCACAGCGTACCTTAAGTACAGATAATAAGCTGAAATGACTAGCACTACCAGGGGTTATGCGAACGTGATAGTAGAAAGTCGAAGAGAAGAACTTTTGCTCAGAGGTAATATGGACATGAAAAAGTTCTGAAAATATCTTACAAAAGGTAATGTGGACGTGGTAAGATATGACTGTGTGGGGATAAAAAAAAACAGAGGTAGTATTTTTGTGGTGATAGATTTACCCTGCCGGAGAAAGTGGAGAGGCGTAGTTCAGAGGTAATATGGACATGAACTGGTCGATAGCAACAACCTGGGAGGTTTGCTCAGAGGTCACTTAGACATGGCAAAACTCAGCTGGGGAAAACAAATTTGGACGTGAAACCATGTCCGAGAAATTCACTGGGGAGTGATTTGTTGAGTGGGGATAGACCCGAAGGTTGCTCCTCTAGGGAGATCTTAGGGACTCATCATCCGGCACTTTTTGAAGGAGCAAATTGCCACGTGGGAGTGAGATCAATTTGTCGTGACCGTCATCTTGTTTATAAATGCAAAGTGATGACTTTGGCGTCGATCAACTCCTGGATTCTCCTTTTCAGTACATAGCATGCCTTTGTGGGGTGATGAATGTACCGATGAAAGAGATAATATTCTGGGTCATCGACCTTGCCAGCCCTCTCAGGGTATCTGATGTTGGGTAGCCGAAGTTTGTTTTCCTTCATCAATATATTGAAGATTTTAATGATGTCATCCTCATTAAAGGAGAAGGTCCCCTTTGGCTTTCGGGATCCTGATACCTGAGTCGTACGGTCCTCAGGAAAGATGGTCATAGCTGCATCATCTTCGGACTCAGAGGGAATTCTACCCCCAGCTTCGGATGCTGTTCTGTTTTGTCGAGGGAAACTACCCCCAGATATGTCGTTGTCTGGTTCTTCTTCTTCTTTTTGTTTGCCTTTGTCCACAGAAGTTGATTTAGAAGGACCTGCCTCTGGTATTACAGGATCAGACTCTGGAGGTTTGGAGTTTGCAAGAGATGCGGTATACCCTAACCCAAAATGAGTTCGTTGACAGTAAGGATCACAATGCAACGATATTCGTTTGCCTTTTCCATAATTGAGGCCTTACTTCAACCTCAAATTATAACCCATATTTTGCATAATCTTTAAAGCCTGTGGGCTATATCTGTGGATTTGTATTTTTCCAACATCAGACTCGCGAGAATCTTCTTGTATAATCAGTCTATTCCACATTCGACCGAAGACTATTAGATGCTGATCGTTGCGAGTAGGTGGACCAATAAAGATAGATTCTTCATGTGGCCCATATGTCATGACGATATTAGATGTTGACGCTACTTCCCACATGATCTCCCCACGCTTGGTAGTTAGGGGCACTAAATCTTGATTTTTATCCCTGTCTTTGTATTTCTGGATCAAAAAATCACGCAAATCAGGAAGATTAACAGAAGAAGAAGAAGGCTTATTCTACCTTTTTACATCAGTGGGAATGTGTAGATTCAGAATCATAACCCTTTCTCTGCCATAGAAATACAACAGTTCACCCATATGAGTAGCATATGATCCATCATCTGTCTGAGGAGCGTATCTTCCAATGAAACGAGTATTTTTTACGCGGACAGATCTCTCCTGGCATAATTTGGATTTTTTGCACAGGTTCACGTAAAACAAGGAAAGTCCGCATAATCTGAAGAGTGAGAACTTTCTTCTCTTGTGGGCGTAAAAGCCTAGAAGTTGGACGATTCGGCACTTATTTTCTCTTGACGTCATCCAAGGGTCCATCTACCTCATTATAGACGGGAGATATAATTTTACGCACATGGCGTGTTTGAATTTTCTGGATTGGCACTGAGGCATTGCCAGAAATTTTGTCTATCACGTCACAGACGGGAGACAAAGTTTTACGCGCAGGGCGCGTCTTAGACTTCTAGATTGGCACTGGGGCATTGGCAAAAGTTTTGTCTACCACATCACAGACGGGAGACAAATTTTTTCGTGCAGGGCATGTTTGAAACTTCTGGATTGACACTGAGGCATTGCCAAAAGTATTGTCTGCCATGTCACAGACGTAAGACAAATTTTTACACACAGGACGTGTAGGCTGTATTGTCACAACCTTGTTGATCAGAGAGTGAGAGCTTGCAGGAAGGGTAGAGGACGTCTTATGTATCCATACTTTACGCAGCTTCCTGTTGTTCTGGACAGAGGAGGAATGAGAGCTACCCCCTGCATGAAGCATGTCTTCATAAGCAGATTGGTCGAATTGGACGACCAAAGTCTTCTTCGTCGATCCGATAGATACAGCATCGTATTGAGCAATTGCTTTCTCGTCAGAGGAGAAAGTCTTCCCCAGCAGAGTCGCCATCTTGTGTTTGAATAAACAAAAATGAGAGAAGAAGAGGGTTTATACGAAACATTTCTTTTTTTTGCTTACAAACAAGAAAAAGAGTATAATTAATCCTATACGAGGATGTTAAGTACAATAAAAAAATAATTCTGGGGAAGAATTGCTATAGGAGTCTGATCTGCGGTCGATCACTTTGTCCCTTGGACCACACGATGATGAAGAAGTGCTGTAGAAGAAGAAGAACCAGCTTCAAAGGTTGCAAGTGGGATTGAATTCTCGTTGCCAAAGTTGTCAATCAACACTCTCTATCTCTGATCTCCCTCCCTTGATCGATCCCTCTGCCCTGTGACCAGGGGTTTCTATTTATAGAGATCAGTCAAAATAACTGTCCAGTTGGCATAGAAGCCAAACTGTGAAGAAAGTTGTATCTTTTACGGCGGTTATAATAACTGCTACCCAGGTTCGAATGACCTTCTAAATCTGCGTATGACACGTATCCCATTATAAGGTAACGCGTATAACTGCTTCTCGAAGATCACGGCATACAAGCTACGTAGATAACTGCCCCTGCGTAAAGATGGTTGGCGTAAAAGCCAAATAACTATCTTGTTGGCGTAAAAGCCAAATAGCTGTCTTATTGGCATAAAAGCCAAATAGCTGTCTTGTTGGCATAAAAGCCAAAAGGCCAAATTCTGCGTAAAACTCGATAATGCATGAATAGTAGATAACCAGAGTAAAATAGCCAATTATCCATCAAGACTGAGATCTTGACCATATTCTGGGCTAAATAGCCTTATCACATACCTTTGCAAATATAGCCTGAGCTGGCGTATTTCGAGGAGATAGCATACGGCGTACTCCTATAGTTAAAAATAGCCTGGTTGGCATAAAATGCAAGGATGGTGATATGAGCGTATTAGCCACAGTTTTAGCTCTCCCAGTCATGACGAAATCTGAAGAATAGAACCAAATCTCGTGCATTAAATGCAGAGATATGCCTCGAGCTCTGTACATGAAGTAGCTTTTGACGTGGTGGCAGCGTATTCAGAAGACTCCAGTCTTGAGCATAAAAACTCATTTTTGTGAATTTAGAATAGACAGCGTATTCAGAAGACTCCAGTCTTGAGCATAAAATACGACTTGTGTTACTAAATGATAACCTGGGTCTCTGTGCATAATCATTATCACAGTCGTCCTCTCAATCATCGTGCAGTACTTTTGTCAGGAGTTAGGTTCACTATTTTGTCTGACTGATTCATCCGAGGAATACGAAGAGTTCCTCGTACAACTTTACATTGCATTAAAAAAATATATTTTACGTCGGAGGGTATAGTAACCTTTTACGCCAAAACAGCCTAGAAGTACTACTTTACGCGGGCAGTTCTGAAGCTCTACTTTACGACAAACAGCTCTGCATCTCTGTTTTATGCGGACTTCATGTATGTTGGGGGTTTTGACTGTATAATATGCGTATAATTCTCCAGCATATTTTATGCTTCTACACTATCTTACTATGAAAGTTAAGTTTGGTTCTATTGTTCAACCTTGGATTTCTATTGGTTCCTCAATGCTAGGGTCAAACCATATGGTTAAATTTATAACTCACTCTATTTGTGTCTATACTACTCTCAAGTTATCCCTAATTATCAAGGGATAATGGTCAATCATTCTACAGGTAAGGGTTGCTAGGGTTCACGATGTGTCAATACCCTGGTTGTATTCTTAATATGAGTGTTACCCTAATTATCATCCTATCAACAGGGATTTTTATATTCTAGCAGGGGCTATACTCAAAGAGCTATTAGGGAAGCACACGAATCAAGCAAGATACAATAGTTTAAAATGAACAGATTGGAAGAAAGATAAGTTATAGTCAACTGTGGATGAGATCCTATACTCTAATCCTAAGTGCAGGCTTGCTCGGTACAGTAACGTAACCGAGACAATATGCTCTCGACCTGCATGGGCTGCCACTAAAAATATGTTGTGCCCCAGTCCCAAAATACGTAGGACCAGGATACGTAAGCATGCCAGCCGCATGTATATGGCAACTCTAATATATGGAAACCAAACCACATGCGTACGCTGTAATATAAATAACTATCCACAAGTGGTATAAACTATCACAAGTCACAGGCATAATCTAAATCTTATCTACGAAATCATATGTAAATAAATAACCAATATCTATGAAACTAGCTCTCAATATGAAGTATCAGAGACAGATAGTCGGATGGAAATAAATCCACTACCGGGCTAGGATATAAAATAAACACAATATAAGTACATCCATTAATAAGCAATAAGGCTCAAAGAGAAGACCTCCTCGGAATATAAGTAGCAAGGCTGGATCTGCGCTCCTGCGAATACTCATGAATATCTACACCTGGAAAGGGACCAGGTCCTCAGAGGGACGTAACAAGATACATAGAAGTATGCCATAAAGTAAATACTGAATAAATAAAAGGGGTGCGCTAACCATCTAAGTGAAATACACTTTGAGGACAACTTTGGGTGTATGGGAGAGTGTAGGCTAGAGATATGCTGATGTAATTCACCAATCGTGACAACTGGCTAGTATATGCCACATATGCCCCCATAGGAGGGTACTGTATAATAACGTCCATCTCCGAAGAGCATGGCATCTATATAATATATCGTCAATACCGCTCCGAAGAACGTGGAAGCAGTATAGTATATCATCCATATCACTCCGAAGAACATGGCAGCAGTATAGTATATATCGTCCATATCACTCCGTCGAGTGTGGCAGCAGTGTAAAGGAAGTGGGGTGTCCCATACGCCTACTAGTCGTCCTCCCCGCCCAATGATCTATGCATGTTATATCCACAACACGCCTTAGCTACTACGCCGAGGCGTTGTAACTCTGGCTCATACTCTATCGCTAGAACAATAGCCCAACCTTACAACCAAACAAGGACAAGAATTGGGCCATCGTACCACGATAGTCTATGCTCTGCCTACTAATAACTGCTAAGTCTTCTATCATGAATCGCTAATAGCAGTTATTCATTATCCATCGCATGCCTACACGTACAGGTGGCCAACCACATATGCAAGTCCGTGCCCTAGATGAGACTCACAACATGTGTAAAAGGTTGGTGAAGTGCTGGTGGTATGGTGCTGTTGCCGGCGATAAAGTCGAGGGAAGGAAGTTCTCAGGGAGGAAGGAGATCAAGGGGGATAAGAGCAGGGAGGAGGCTCGGCTAGGTGGTTAAGAGGGTGGAGATGGTGGCTCGTGATGGTTACTCCGGGGGAGATGAGGAGGAGGCAAGAAAGAGAGGAGATCCGGGGTGGAGGGGAGGTTCAAGGGAGAGGAAGTCGGAGAAGACGGTGGTGACAGTGAGGATGAACGCGTCGGGTTGAGGCAGACGAGCGGTGGGTTCTCGTCGATGAGGAGACGGGGTTCACGACGAGTCTCCGGTCGAGGGAAAATACAGGCAGTGGGGTACAGCGTTCAGTCGGCTCTGGTCGTCAGCGGCTCGATGGAAGAGTTTCAGGTAGAGGAGAACGGTGAAGGAGCCTGCTCAGGCGGGCTGGTTCGAGTGCGGGTGGTAACGGGGCTACTCCGGCGATGGGGTAGGGGATGAACAGTTGGGTCGGCTAGGTATAGGGATTAGGGATTTTGTGTGGAAGAAAAATTAGGAAAAGGATTATTTATACATGTGGACTTTGGGTTGACCTAAAAAGGGTCGACTTGGGGATAATCTCTTAGAATTGGGCCTTGGGCTTGCCATGAGGATGTTTGGAGGGCCATAATTGTATAGTTTAAATGCAAGGATAGGTTTAAAATAACGGGGGCGATGTTTGTGCGTTGCACATTCTAAAAATTATGGAAAAAATTTATGTGAAGGAGAAAATAAGTTTTGTTCATGTATTATCCAATGGTGTGGACACCTCAATGCGCTTTTGCATAAAAGCGTCCAACAATTAGAAAATTGCACAAAGATGTAATTCGGATTTAAATTAATTAAAATTAGTGCACAAGATGTTCTTGAATTAATTAGAAGTACATGGGGATAAAATTAGGTGGGACGCGAGTATCATGGACGTAGAGGGCTCAGAGTAGAATATTATCAAAATTCGGGTTGCACAAAATGGGTCAAGCTTGTGTCTCCAATTTTGATTGGAACGCACAGGGGTACAAAGTTGAAATTATTTAGAATTAAATAATAACGTCTGCGAAGAATGTTGTGCGACTAAAATATAGCACAAGAAAGCATAATTATAAGTTACACCAAGGTCAGAATGGTAGGCGGGCACATCTAGGACAAAGTTGTAAAGTTTGTAGGAAGGCAATGACTAGTGAGGTGCTCCAATGATCGAAGCAACGGTAAGGTGCGCTACGTGATATAAATATTGCATAATTAAAATAAAATACCGCATTCTAATTCTATTTGGATTCTAATTAGACCTAATTTCTCTATCTAAGCAAAGTAGACCTAATTTTGGATGAGGGAATTTATACTAGTAAATTGGGGATCTAAAATTGAATGAACAAATAAATAGGAGAGAGAATTTCCTCTTCATGTAGTGGCCGACCCCCTTCTTCTCTTCCAAGTAACAACAATTGTCCAACGTACCCTCACTTAATCATTTATGAAGAATAATTAGGAAGGCTATTAGGAAGCTTCTAAACTAATACAAATTAATCTATTCTCCTTAATTGACTAAGGGATGAGTCTAATTAGTTGGGCCTAGTCCAAATTGGACTCAATGTGTCAGGACAAGTCTAATTTGGGTCCACTAGTATCAAGTCTAAATATTAGGCTAGTCCAATAACTATAATAAATAGTACATGCACAATATTAAATAATCATATACTAAATAAACATTAACCACACAAATAAAATAATATACAAAATGATAAAAATACTCTCATCTATAAATGTGGGGGTGACATGCTCCCTCATAAACGACTCGAACTTCCTTTACCACTGCCTCGGAGCCTGCTTTAGACCATACAAGCTCTTCCTCAACCGGCAGACCAAGTGTGACTTGCCCTTCTCACAGAATTCCTCTGTTTGCTCCATGTACAACTCCTCCTCAGATCACCATGGAGGAATGCCGCCTTTACGTCCATCTTCTCGACCTCAAAGTCGAAACTGGCTAATGCTAGCACTACCCGAATAGACTACTGCTTGACGACTCGCAAAAAGATCTCATCATAATCTATGTCCTTTCGCTGACCTTAGCCTTTAACTACAAGCCTCATTTTGTATCGAGGGCAAGTAGCATCATCTGTCTGGTTTACTCTAAATATCCACCGATTTTTCAAAGCTTTCTTGCCCTTTGGGAACCGCACCAGCTCATAAGTAGATTTGATATGTAAGAAGCTCATCTCCTCATGCATAGCCTCCATCCACTCATGTCTGTGTTCGTCTTCCATAGCCTCTGCAAAACATTCAGGATCTCCCTCATCAGTCAGTAGCACATACTCACCCGATGAGTATCTTGTAGATGGTCGACGCTCTCTATTGCTCCTCCTTAATGAAACCACTGGTGCTAGCTGTATATCAATAGCCTCCTCCTTTTAAGGAACTAACTCTTCAACATGCTCATCCTCTTGAGGTAACCCTGACCACCATCAGCAGGCTGATGATCAAGGTTGGGAGCAAATTCATGTACTGGCTCCCCCATAACTGGATCCTCTGTGATGTCCTCTAAAAACTGCTCGAAGTAAAATAACTCTATCTCAGGCAATTCCTCAGCCTTAGAAGGCATCTCAGAATCCTAAGTGTTGGTCATGGTCTGATACTCGACGAAAACCACGTCCTTGCTTCTGTAGAGCTTTCTTTCCACTGGATCGTAGAGTCTATAGCCAAACTAATCCCGACCGTAGCCGACAAAGATGCATCGCCTCGTCTTTGACTCAAGTTTCGATCTTTCGTCCTTCGGTATATGCAATAAGGCCTTACAAGAAAACACTGACAGGTGGTTGTATGATGGCTCTTTGCCATACCATACTTTATCAGACACATCACCCTGCAAAAGAATACTAGAAGATAAATTAATAACATAAGCAGTTGTGTAAAGTGCCTCACCCCAATAGTTGCTCGACAAGTTTGCTTTTGACAGCAAACACCGTACCCTCTCCATCAGCGTCTTGTTCATTCACTTCGCTACACCACTGAGCCAAGGTGTCTTCGACGGAGTCTTCTGGTATCGTCTCCCTTGCTTTCTACAATAAGCATCAAAGGACCAACGTACTCGTTGCCGTTGTCAGACTGAACACATAGTAGATTCTTGCCCGTCTTCTTTTCAACGGAGGCCTGAAACTCTTTGAAAGTGGGCAGCACCTGATCCTTGGTCTTTAAGGGATAGACATAAACCTTCCTAGAACAATCATCAATAAAAGTCATAAAATAAGAAGCACCACCAATGAACTTTACCTTCATAGGACCGCAAACATCTGAGTGAATCAACTGGAGCAACACCGTCTTCCTTGAACTTGGGTGACTTTGGAAAGACACCTATTTTGCTTTTCTGCCAAACAGTGCATACATCTCTCCAATTTTGAAGACTTTAGCTCTGGAATCACTTTCTGTTCACCAAGTAGCTCATCCATTTCTCGCTGATATGGCAGAGCCGCCTGTGCCATAACTCAGTAGATGCATCAGTAACCGCGTTAACCTCTTTTGCCCCATGTGTATCCCCTTCCATAAAATAGATTTCGGACCTCTTGCTTCCTCTGGAAATCATCATCGATCCTCTGGAAACTTTCAATGATCATTCCCGAAGAGATTGGATAAACTCTCATCATCCAACCTTCCAACCAACACCAGGTTAAAACGAATATCAGTGACATAACGGACATCTTTGAGAACAATAACTGCACCCATCTTCATCCTCAAATTTATATCTCCAATAGCAACAACTTTTGACACATCTCTGTTATGCATCTTCAACACTCCACAGTTGCTTGTTGTGTAAGTAGCAAATAGTGCTCTGTTGTGAGATACGTGCGCTGAAGCACCTGAGTCCACCAGCCAGGAGTTGTCATTGAAGGCGAGGTTCATAACTACCTTATCACCTACAATGATTAAGTCGTCTTTATGTGCCGAGACCACTGCTGTAGTGTTCTCACTTTGCTTTCCCTTATCGTCCTTCTTCTTCCTTTTTCAAGCGAAACAATTTTGTTTGATGTGGCCCTTCTTTCCACAATGGTAATACTGCGAGTCCTCGTACAAATCCTTGGACTTTTCCCTTCTCTTGTCTCTTCCACCACCTGGACCCCTGCTCTTGTTCCTTTCGCGGCTATCTGAAACTAGCACCTCTGAGTGGGATGTAGATGAAATGTCCTGAGAACTGAAGAACCGTAAAGCAACTTTAGGGGGGTGAATAGAGTGCAGCAGAATAATCTACCCAATTTAAGCTTAACGAAATAAAGGTAGTTGCTAACTAACAGTGTATATAAAGACAGTGAAGTAAAGCAGTAAAGTAGAGAGAGAAAGTAAACGCAAGCATCAAGATGTATACTGGTTTTCCTCTGAGAGGACTAGTCCAGTCCCGAGAACTCAAGCTGAGAGTTTTATCCACTATAATCACCAATAGTGAATCACAAGCTTTGATCCGAAGGCTTGCCACTTCTTTATACCACGAGGTTTGATCCGAAGTCTCGCAACTTCACAGCTAGAGAGAGAGAGAGAGAGAGAAACTAATGGAGCCAAGCTCTTTACAACTCTGTAGACTTCTAGACCGAGATCGCACTTGGTACTAGGAAGGCTAGGGAAGGAGATGGGAAGGTTATAGCTTAGATGTTTTCTCATAATATGGTATAAAGATTAAGAGAAGATGAGTGAGTAGGAATGTAAAAATCCAATCTATTTATAGTGTGTTGGCAAACAGAATTCAGATGTCGTTCAATTCAAATTTTTGAACATTGGGCCAGAAAATCAGGGATACTACTACTGTGTTGATTTCATACCAAAGGGGTAACCGAGTTTGACATGAATTTGGCCCGAGTTTGGTTTCTAAGTATGGTAGAATTTGTTAATAAATGTAGCCTGATTTGGTTGATAGGTTCGATGGTTTATTTGAGTGAACTAGGTATCTGGGTATAGGTACTTTGATTTGCCAGAGCGGTTCAGCTTACATCGATCCTAAACTCAAATAAATAAAAGATTACATTTGAATAGACGCAATATAGACGGTATGTAATAGCAGTGTTGAGGCTTCAGATCGTGACATATCAATGCCTGGTTTAGTTAACTATCAAAATTAAGTTGAGTAAAATCGGATGGACCAACAATCTCTCCCATTTTGATAGTTGACAAACTATGAATGATATTGCAAGTCTTTGATATGCAAGGCTCCACCATAATTGTGAAATCCTCCTACAACAACAGTTTCCAAGCTAGTATCCAGATGGCACCCTTCGAGGCACTGTATGGTAGAAAATGCAGATCGCCGTTAGCTTGGAATAATATTGGTAAGAAAAAATTGCTTGGCCTGAGATGATAGCCTAGACAGTTGAGGTAGTTAAGCAAGTCTAGAAGCATCTTAAGGTGGCTCAAGATTGTCAATGTTATTGGGATAATTCGCATCGACGACCTCTTGAGTTCTCTGTGGGCGACCATGTATTCCTTCAAATTTTGCCTACCCGAAGAGTCATCAGATTTGGTGTGTGGGGAAATCTTAGTCCACGGTATATTGGTCCGTTCGATATCCTCGAGCGGGTGGAAGATATTTCTTATCGCCTTGCTCTTCCACCATTGCTTCACGAGATACATAACACTTTTCATGTATCTCAGTTACGACGGTATATACCGGATTCAAGCCATGTTGTGGATCATTCTGAATTGGTAGTTGGAACCGACCTTTCATCTGAGGAAACTCCTCTATCCATTTTGGATCGAAGAGAGAAGATTTTCAAGAATCGGACTATTCGGTTAGTCCAAGTTGCTTTGAGGTATCACTCACCGGGCGAGTCAACTTGGGAGAGAGAGGATGATGTCCAAGCTCGATACTCATATTTGTTTGACTCGTGATGTATACTTGTTCGTATATCTCATATCTTAATCTTGCCATGTTCATGCTTGTCATGTTCTAGGATTGTGCTTGATTCATGTATGCCCATTGCTTACCTTGATGGCATGTCCCCTGAGTTTTCTTGCTAGACCCCGTACCTTATTGAAATTTTGAGGACAAAATTTTCTAAGGATGAGAGAGTTGTGAGACTCGTCTCACTATTCTAGTATACGTACCTGAGATACGCGTGCTATACGTGTATAGTTTGCTTATTGTTTAATTGCTTACTTTCATGATTTATGTCATTCATGCATTGTTTAGGTTGTATTTGTAAATTTCCATTAGTTGCATTCTTTGGACCATTGGTCCCTTGGTTTTCTTGTGTGTGGCTGTGATAAATCCGGGTAAGGGACCTGAATTATGATCCAATGGCCTACAATCATAGCTTTTCCTATATATACTCAATATTTCTCTTTCCTTTATTTTTTTTTCTTTTTTTCTCTTTCCTTCTTCATTTCTTCCCGAACAGAGAGCAGCAGCTGAGCTTGGACTTGGCCGTGGGTAATCTTGGTAGTGTTAGTATTAGGCTTGAACTTGACCTTAGGCAAGTACATCTTTCCAACCAAGTAAACCTGTAGTGCCTCAAATCCCGATCTGACCAGGATGTGCACTATGTAATTGGGCTTGTGGCTAGTCCGTCTGAGTCATAGTTTAGATCTTCGATATTCTCTTGCCATGGACGAAATGCGATGATCCTGTCAAACTCATGGATAGGCCTCTATTGAAACAAGTCCAATAGTTTTTTGTGCTTTGTGCTTGGTTTTCTTGATTGCCGCTTTGGGATTTTAATTTGGTGTTGCTTTCAATTTTCTTGGTTTTCGCTGTTGGCTTACTCGTTTGGAGCTTTGATTATTGGGGAGTTCGGCAAGAATGATAGGCAAAAATTCTAACTCGGTGCTCGTGCTGTTGCAGGTCCCCGTAACTGACGTTTGATCATCGCTTGGCGGGACTCCTTGTTTCAGCATTTTTTCCTTAACCAGTGAGTGGTTCGGACCCTTCTTTCCTACTTCTTCACGTCCACATCTCTAATGTTTCAAACGTTCACTCGATGATGCCCGGTTGGACGCCTAAAAAATCCTTAGCCATAATGCATGCTAGCCACTAAGAAAGGAACATAGGATTTGTAGACTAATTTAATTATATGCTTGCATACCTTATAACTTGAGTTTCTTTGTAAAGGAAATTGGTTGTTGGTTACGACCTGGTGCCGCAGATAGAGTTTGGACCTACGAGATACCAAAATTGGAACACGGCTTGAGAAAATATGAACTGTTGCATAAGTATATATATTGCTGCTTTACTTCTTCTGTTTCATTTCATGTATTGTACGATATATGAATTGTTCATGCATTTGCATGGTCTGGGACAACTTGTGCACAAGGTTTGGCTTTCCTCGAAATGGTATTCTGGGGCATTGGAACCGTATCGACCCGGGGGGAATATTTGATCGTGCTAGTCGTGATGCATTGCGGGACCTTCAGCAGGGCTTGCTACCCGGGCTAACAGGGCGTGCCGCAATGCTTGGAATAAGTCCCTAAGACTTCGATCACACCAATAACCGCATAGAATAGAACACATGCTAATTTATTATCTTGTGCAGATGGTAAGTATACTTGTGTTTTGTTGCAGGGAAGGCGTGCATCGGTTGAGTAAGCAACCGGTGTACTTGTTGGATTCAATGTTATGTTTATTCCTATCAAAACATGCAACTGATATGAATTGAATTCACTTAATTCTTTATAGAAGATTATCTTAATGCATGCTCGCCCCTAATAAGCTAGTATCGATTTAGTCGAGTGGGTTCGTCTCGCTCACCAGTACAAGTTGAGTACTGACCCATGTTGTGGGCAACTATTTCAGGCACTTAAGTGGTACAATGCTAGTGGATAGACGAGGAGGCGTTAGGAGCACCTCTATTTTGAAGTATAGTTGGAGTCAGTTTATTTTGGAGGCTTGGACTTTCAATCTATACAAGGGCGTAATGTATGAACGACATGGACTATCTGATGGAGCGCACCCTACCTTTTGAGTTTCCTTTTGTAATGCAAATAAAGTAGCCGAGAGGCACATCAAATATAAATTCTATGTAAATTACTCTGAATTATCAATGAAAAGCATGTTTCTTCCTATACTTGTGTTCAAATATCTGTGAATGTGTTTTCTAAATTGTGTTTCAAAATGGGTTTCTATCACTGCACGTTCTTGCCTTGTACGAGCGCAACTCCAGGCTCGTACGGCATCACGCCCCAGTGAGGACGATTGGTTCCGTAAAGGATCCAGCGAGGACAATTGACCCTTTCGGGATCGGGACGTGACAGAACCCATGATTTTGAGCTTTTTGATAAACCTAAGTTTATATTTATTTGCTAGCTTAGTTATTTTTATATCTTTTGTAGATTAGAACTGTGTTGTGGACTCTTTTGTAACCTTGATTTTATGTTACTTTTGTATTTGATCTTGAATGATAAAGTTACGAACAAACAAAGTCGGAGCACAAAGTGTGCTGGCCGGAGAAGAATGAACAATTCTACGAAAAGTGTGCATGGGACCCTTGAAAGACTTGAGTGTACTGTGTGCTAACTCATAAAAATGCTTGCGTTCAGCAAAGCATTCAAATCCTTGAAATATGCTTGCATTCAACATATCATTCAATCCTTGCAAAAGTACGCCAAGATATGTTGATTACTCTAGGCGTACTTTACTCCTCATTAGTACGTTTTGTACGAAAATCATCTAACCAAAACGTTGCAAAATGTGCCATGGCTATCAGAAATATGGGCACACTTTTGAGGAAAATTCTCAGCGGCGCACATTTAAGCGTTCAGCCTCGTCAATTAAGAGAAAGTGCGCCAAGCCTTTGTTGGCGCACTAATTCCTTTCTTTGAGTATTCTTGATAGGCAAGTCTTAACTTTGGCATCGCCTCGACTGTCGTGTTCTCGAATGTCGTATCTCGACTACTGTGTCATGCCCTGAGACTTGTGTGTCTTTTAATAGACCTTCCTATGCTTGTTTGTGCGCCAAATCTCACTGCAGGCATACTTGATGAAAGTGCGCCAAGTTCATAGGTTGGGTACTTTCATTTGTGCGTCAATGATAGATTTGTGCGCTAAGATCCTCTCTCGCGCACTTCTATCATTGTGCGCCAAGGTCCTAGAAGTGCACTTTAGTATGATTTGTGCGCCATCGTTTTCTCGAGCACTTTTATATCAAAGTGCGTCAGAACTGTCCGGACTAGTTGTAGAAGCATAAAAAATTATGCAGGCCGCATAAATATCATGCCCCCCATCAAAAATGAAATCAAGCAACAGAGAAGTCATATACGGCCTGATCAACCAAAGATCAAGAAGCCGTATAGTATACTCTATGCGGTCTGAACAACCACAGAGCAGGAAGGTCGCATAAAACTCCCTTGACTCAGCATTCGATGACTGTCAAACTCTGACACATCATACGTCACACTGAGACGCTTTGAGATTCGAGACAACAACTTAGGAAAAGAAAGTTACGTCACGCATTTATAGCCTCGACAGACGTGACACACCACGTGTCCATTTGTATAAGGCTACATGCCCATGTGGCCTCATCATAATGTGGCCAGAGTGTCCATCCGACCAAGGCCAGACGAGAGCGCACATGCAGCTATATACCCATGCGGCCTCATCAATATGTGACCAGAGTGTCCATCCGACCAAGGTCAAATGAGAGCATACATGTGCCTCGACTCTATGTGTCCTTGTTCTCAAGCGACCAGAGTGCCCTTCCGACCAAGGCCAAACGAGAGCACACATTCGGCGTCGACTCTATGCGTCCTCGTCCTCATGCGGCCAGAGTGTCCATCCGACCAAGGCAAAATAAGAGCACACATTCGGCCTCGACTCTATGCGTCCTCGTCCTCATGCGGTCAGAGTGTCCATCCGACCAAGGCCAAACAAAAGCACACATGCGGCCTTGACTCTATGCGTCCTCGTCCTCATTCGGTCAGAGTGTTCATCCGGCCAAGGCCAAACTAGAGTACGCATGCGGCCTCGACTCTTGTGGTGCCCCGTTTCTCCTATTCGAGGAGCGCGGCTAAGAAATACAAGATGATATCGTTCGATCGGGATAGATTGAAACAAGAACTCGTCCTCATTATGGATTTGCTTCTTCGGAATCGATTCCCATATTCAGTGGACCGTGCCCCCGGGATCGACTTAGCGGCAGGGTCAGGAGGGACCTCTCCACTGTTATCTTTGTTGCCTCAGATTTCGATGTCGCTTGTTGCTTTCGTGCTTTGAGTTGGTTTTCGGATTTGCTTGTTTTCTTGAACGGTTTAGATGGATTTCATTATTTTCCTTCATTGAACTGTACTTCAATTTCGAGATTGGAAAGAGTGGAAGAGGTATTGATCAAGCTGTTCGTGATACAAGTGAACGAGCAGTAGGCGGCTTACGAGCGGAGTCTTGAAGCGCCTCTTTCTTTCTCCCTTCCAACCAACTAAGTGAGTGGCTACCATTCCGATTAGCTAGCCCTGCTTCCTAGTCTTCACACCTAAAAATCTTGTATTCTTCTTTGCCCCGATCAGATGATACCAAGTAATAATTAAAAGATACCAAGATAAAAAGGGAATAAACTTGGTACATTATGCTTGAAAATTAACTTCGTGAACAGATACTTATTTGCATGCTTATTCATTTGGAATGTTCATCATATGCATCAATACAAGTTAGAATGTATACTCTTCTTTAAATTATGCTATGTATGGAACTCATCGTGAATGCAATAAACTGAACAGGAAGACTAGGCAAAAGTAGATCTTGCCCTGTTACTGTCCTGCGCCTGATATTGCCCTGAAATGCCTCAACTGCTAACTTAGTGTATTACGTTGATCACGGACAACTTGTGCACAAGGTCTCAGTTTCTGTGGACGATCGCTGGGGCACTGGCACCGATCCAATCCGGACGAAACTCCTGAATAGTCGCCCATATCGGATGGAATGACCTGTGACGCCCCTGTTCATTGCATTACTCATTATTTCATTCATGTACTATGCCCCGTCCATTGTGGCATCCAGCCAGTGATCCCCTTATATATTTAAAACCTGTTGCAAACTAACTTATATCTTTGTAGCAGGGAAGGCATGGTAAGTGTTGTGCAGGTGGTTCGGACGGGCAGGTAAAAGTCACCGAACGGTGGCAAGTTCGTTTCAGTAAATTCTATATACTGCTTACTTGTAAATGAATTAAGGCAAGATAGAAAGACAACAAATAATATGCATGTTTCATTAAAATATCGTGTTAATTGGTATAGTTGGGTTAGCTTGCCTTCACCAGTATGTTTCAACATACTGACCCTCGTTGAAACAGGTTCCCCGTACTAAGGAGAACCGAGCAAGGAGCCGAAGTCATCTTCCCCGATCCAGTCCAGTTGTAGGTGCATCCTGATCGCGCCATATTTTGATGTACTTGAAGAAGGAGCTTGCAACTCAATACACAATGTAGCTCCGTGGAAAAGCTATCATTCCACCCGGAGGTCTGTATCATTTTAAAGTTTAGTAAAGGGATGTAATGTACAGGACTGCTATCTCATTTTGTGTCAACACTTTTGTAAGCCCGTGCGGCAAATTAGCTGACTCGTTCAAGAGTTTGTAATAGATGTTCATTATCAATAAAGAGAACTTTTCCATGTTTCAACTTGTGTTCAATTTATCTGCATACTCTGAATATGTGCTCGTTATGCAAAATACTCTAGCCTTGTGCGGGCGCAACCCCAGGCCCGCACGGCGGTCTCGCTCGGGGGACGCCCTTATGATCGCTCGGAATTGGGGTATGACATAATGGTATCAGAGCACAGCTTCAAGTTCCTTTGATTCGTATGGGAAAGGTTCCTTTAACGATAAATCCCTGTGCGAACTCTTGAACTCGCTAGGCCAAAATGAGATACGTTCATGCAATGAGTCCATAATATAGTATGATCCTAATGTAATTTACCTTCTTTTGAAGGAATGGCACCAGCACAATCCTCAGCGCTAGCACCGGACAAAACACAAGGCCAAGAAAGTAGTTCGGGTACTTCGGGAAGTTCGCGAAGCCAGCAAGCCATATCTCGAGTCGATCCGCTTGAGCGGGTGATTCAAATAGTAGAATCACAACGACAAAGGGATGATGCTCGCCAACCCAAGTTCGAAAGCAATCTAGAGACCCAATTCTCAGTCCAACAAAAGCAGGTAGATGCCCTGCAACAGATCGTGCAGACTTTGGCTTCCAACCAGTCCATGACAACAGCAGCGACTCCGGTGGAACAGCTCATGCTTGAAGTTGAGACGCCGTAAATTCCAAGGCCAAGGAAAGTGACTGCCTTCGACTTTTCCACTTCAAGAAAGTCTACAATACCCCATTCAATGGGACTGAGGACCCAATCGTGGCTTTAAATTGGTTGGCCGAACTTGAAGACCACTTCGTCCCGCTAGTGGTCCCTGAAGAAAAGCGTATCGCTTGCGCTCAAATACAGCTCCGCCTAAACGCGCACGATTGGTGGGACGTGCATCGACGATCTCTTCAATTTGACCATAGAGAGCAGGCGATCTTGTGGACGACTTTTCGTGCCGCGTTTGAAGAGGAGTTTATATCCCCTCCAGTACAACGTCAGATGGAGAATGAGTTCGTGTAGCTACGGCAAGGCAGCATGACAGTTAAATAGTATTCTGCCAAATTCAATCGACTCTCCAAATTTGCTAGTGCCTATTTACCTGATGTAACGAGTCGAGATAGAAGGTTTGAAGGTGGTCTGTGCCCTGCCATCCATGCACATGTAATCGTTTATCAGTATCACACAATACGGGAAGTCATAAATCATGCCCTATCTCTCGAACCGCAGTATCCTCACATTTCTACCGGCACTGTGCATTCCTACAATCACAAACACCAAGGCAACGAGAGAGAAAACAATGCTACAAAGCATCACAATAACGGCGGTTCACAAAAAGGGAATTGGAGGCCAATTTGCCATTACTGCAACAAGCCGGGGAACACAGCCAACAATTGTCGTCGCAAGCTGGGGACATGCCTTTGTTGCGGTGATCCTAACCATCAGGTTGATGTTTGTCCACTCCCAGATCGCCGCCAGCAACATAATGTTCTCTAGCGGTAGGTTCTATTCCTAAGTTTCGTGGACGAAACTTTCAATTAGTTGGGTAGGATGTGGTGCCCCGTTCCTCCTAT
This sequence comes from Iris macrosiphon, assembly GCA_036927795.1. Classification (NCBI taxonomy): domain Eukaryota; kingdom Viridiplantae; phylum Streptophyta; class Magnoliopsida; order Asparagales; family Iridaceae; genus Iris; species Iris macrosiphon. The sequence goes on from JAYESA010000014.1 coordinate 140,166,242, forward strand.
TCAAGGAGCGCGGCTAAGAAATACAAGATGGTATCGTTCGATCGGGATATATTAAAACAAGAACTCGTCCTCATTATGGATTTGCTTCTTCGGAATCGATTCCCATATTTAGTGGACCGTGCCCCCGGGATCGACTTAGCGGCAGAGTCAGAAGGGACCTCTCCGCTGTTATCTTTATTGCCTCGGATTTCGATGTCGCTTGTTGCTTTCGTGCTTTGAGTTGGTTTTCATATTTGCTTATTTTTCTTGAACGGTTTTGATGGATTTTATTATTTTCGTTCATTAAACTGCACTTCAATTCCGAGATTGGAAAGAGTGGAAGAGGTATTGATCAAGCTGTTCGTGATACAGGTGAACGAGCAGTAGGCGGCTTATGAGCGGAGTCTTGAAGCGCCTCTTTCCTTCTCCCTTCCAACCAACTAAGTGAGTGGCTACCATTCCGATTAGCTAGCCCTGCTTCCTAGTCTTCACACCTAAAAATCTTGCATTCTTCTTTGCCCCGATCAGATGATACCAAGTAATAATTAAAAGATACCAAAATAAAAAGGGAATAGACTTGGTACATTATGCTTGTCAATTAACTTCGTGAACGGATACTTATTTGCATGCTTGTTCATTTGGAATGTTCATCATATGCATCAATACAAGTTAGAATGTATACTCTTCTTTAAATTATGCTATGTATGGAACTCATCCTGAATGCAATAAACTGAACAGGAAGACTATGCAAAAGTAGATCTTGCCCTGTTACTGTCCTGCACCTGATATTGCCCTGAAATGCCTCAACTGCTAACTTAGTGTATTACGTTGATCACGGACAACTTGTGCACAAGGTCTCAGTTCCTGCAGACGGTCGCTGGGGCACTGACACCGATCCGATCTAGACGGAACTCCTGAATAGTCGCCTGTATCGGATGGAATGACCTGTGATGCCCCTGTTCATTACGTTACTCGTTATTTCATTCATGTACTATGCCCCGTCCATTATGGCATCCAGCCAGTGATCTCCTTGTATATTTAAAACCTGTTGTAAACTAACTTGTGTCTTTGTGGCAGGGAAGGCATGGTAAGTATTGTGCATGTGGTTCGGACGGGTAGGTAAAAGTCACCGAACGGTGGCAAGTTCGTTTCAGTAAATTCTATATACTGCTTACTTGTAAATGAACTAAGGCAAGATAGAAAGACAATAAATAATATGCATGCTTTATTAAAACAACGTGTTGATTGGTATAGTTGGGTTAGCTTGCCTTCACCAGTATGTTTCGACATACTGACCCTCGTTGAAACAGGTTCCCCGCACTAAGGAGAACTGAGCGAGGAGCCAATGTCGTCTTTCCCGATCCAGTCCAGTTGTAGGCGCATCCTGATCGCGCCATATTTTGAAGTACTTGAAGAAGGAACTTGCAACTCAATATATAATGCAGCTCCGTGGAAAAGCTATCATTCCACCCGGAGGTCTTTATCATTTTGAGGTTTAGTAAAAAGATATAATGTACAGGACTGCTATCTCATTTTGTGTCAACACTTTTGTAAGCCCATGTGGCAAATTGGCTGACTCGTTCAAGAGTTTGTAATAGATGTTGATTATCAATAAAGAGAACTTTTCCATGTTTTAACTTGTGTTCAATTTATCTGCGTACTCTGAATATGTGCTCGTTATGCAAAATACTCCAGCCATGTGCGGGCGCAACCCCAGGCCCGCACGGTGGTCACGCTCGGGGGACGCCCTTACGATCGCTCGGAATCAGGGTGTGACAACTCTATGTGTCCTCATCCTCATAAAGCCAAAGTGTCCATCCGACCAAGGCTAAATGAGAGCACGTATGTGGCCAGGACGACTATGTGGCCAAGAAGTTATGCGGCCTTCAAACTTGTAAGATATTTTTTGTTGCAACCGAAGAGTTATTCACGCAATTAGTGCAAACCACGTGTCCGGCTGACCAGGTCGCACACATAATTGGTCAATAACGACCACACCCCTTCTCCGAGATTATATCAGCCGCATATCCCAACCAAGGTAATGTGGCCATACGCCCGTAGTATGCGGCCTAGTTACAACCGCATTCTGTTGAAGGAGACCCCATTCAGCCACCAAACAGAGGCATATGCGGTATCTATAACCCTTCAGTCTGATGGCTATAAATAACAAGGGTATCATACCCCACACAGGCGGGAAACATCCACAGGAGAGAGAACAGAAAAGAGCTTCCTCAAGCCGGCATCGGACCGTCAACAGAGTAAAAGAGTCACTGTAGCACTCAATCTCCATCGCACGCCCCAGAATCAAAAAATTATACTTAGATTGTCTGGCTAGGACCTCTTTGTACTTTTTTTAGTTTGTTATTAAAGCAAGTTCTTTTAGTCTCCTGATTTAATGGCGAACACTAGTGATTTGTGCACCAAAACTATTTTTGGCTATTTGTGCGCGAATACTGTTATTAGCCATTTTGTGCTCCAATAGTGATTTTAGTCCATTATGCGCGGATGATTTATTTTCTTTCCTGGTTATGCGTCAACCATGAATTGTTGATTTATGCGCCTGTGTGCTATTATTCTTTTGTTAGTGATGCTTAGCACTTGATATTTCTCTGGTTTTCTTTTATCTAGTTATTTTAGTTATTCCTGGTTATTTCTTGAACTGACATGATATGGATCTTGATTTTTTAACATGAGCTAAGTGATTGTACACTATAAATGAACTCCTGAATCTTGACATGGAACTGCTAACCCTGATACTTCTGATCCTGATAATCCTGATAGTGGCTCGACGTAGCGCACCCATAACACGATAATCTCTGTAACTGTCCTGATCATGGCTATTAGTAGCACATGTATTGCATGTCATGTATCTCCGTAGTTGGTTTTGATTGTGCTTATCAAGCTACTGTCTTGTCTTACATCATGTCTAAGGCAGATTCATGATCACCACGGTCAAAAATTCTTGATAATTGTCCAGGATAATAACTAGAATAATAATCTAGAAAGTATCTAGAGAGATTTTCTAACTACATGCAATCCCGGTATCCAGCGACACATGATGGATTTGGAGCTCTTCGTCGTGAGGGGCACTGTTCTAGCACACATACGAGTGTTGCACTACCAGAAAAGATAAGAAAATTATTGTACCTGATAAACCTATATTATGTACACGTTCGTCTGGATAACCTGGATAGTCTATAGGGCATGTGACGGTAAAGAATATCAAACTACATGTGTTAGTAACTAGGACTGTTATAACCCTAGCTAGCTAATGATAGCAAACCGTAGGACATGATTGACCTTGATTGCTTGATTTTTAGTCTAGTTTAGTCCTGTCCTGATTTAATTAACAGTTGATCCTGAAATGGTAACTGGAGTATGGATTCCAGACATCCTTGTTTAATTACTCCATAACTGTTTAACTGTTATTTTACCTGTTATTTTTACTGAATTGTCTGCATGCTGGTTTTAGTTCATAAGTTTTGCTCCCTTGTGGTACTTGCTGTTTGGGGTCTGACCACACTGGTTTTGTATTGCCAGATTTTGGAGCATGACCGCCGGATCTCCCGTACCTCCCTACTCAAGATGGTGAACACGAGGAGCACCCGAGGATATGAGTGTGTTTATTAATTCTTACCCACTTGATTTTGTACATTATACTTTTGAGGCGTTTAGCCGCTGAGCACGTATTTAGCTCGTGTTTTGGGATTCTTGATACTACAGCATGCGGGCCTACATGTAAAGCATATACTAGACTATAACTAGAGATAATCATGTAATATTATACTCTGTTAGTTCTTCATTTTTGCTAATTAGCTTGATGATCATCGGTGTATGTATAGTTTGTGACGCCTTACTATAATATTTTTGGTGATTAAATATGTTGCAACTTGTTGCTTGCTTGAGATTGAGACACCTAGGAATTCTTGACCCATGAATGATTGTTGGATTGTAGAGTAAACCCTCACATGTCTAGACAGCCGTAACCGTATCTTGGGGTATAGTGTACTCTAATATACGTAGCTGGCTTTGTCTGCCCCCGCTCTACAGTATTCTCATTCTGGGGCGTGACAAGATTTCTAGAGATGTTCATCAAGCTTCACAAGAACCATAACCAGAGGAAGAGCAACACCAACATTAAGATTCTTTGGCTACTACTAGGCCAAGGAGACCGGTCAAGCCAGTACATATGTATGGATTTGATGAATCGGTCAAACATTATGGACAGTTGAATGTGGTATCATATGCATTGTCAGTAGAGGATGACGAGCCTATCACCTTCAAACAGACTGTCAAAGATACTAGCGGCGAGATATGGATAGTAGCTATGCAGGAAGAGATTGGGTCTCTCTACAAGAATTGTACATGGGATTTGGTTTCATTGCCTAAAGGTAAGTGAACTATAGGCAAGAAGGAAGCTCCTCCAAAGTCATGTGGCACTAGGTTCAAGGCAAAATTAGTAGAAAAGGGCTTCGCACAGAAAGAGGTGGTGGAATACAATGAGATCTTTTCTCCGGTGGTCAAGCACACTTCTATTCGCGTATTGTTGAGCTTGGTAGCTCATCATGATCTCGAGTTGGAGCAACTCGATGTGAAGACGGTATTCTTGCATGAAGACCTTGACAAAGTATGCATCAATCCATCAACCAGACGACTTCAAGGTGGTTGGCAAGAAAAATTATGTGTGTTTATTGAATTTTTTTTTATGTGTTGAAGCAATCTCCTCGACAGTGGTACAAGCGGTTCGACACCTTCATGACACGTCATGATTTTACCCGAAGTAAGTATGACTGTTGCATTTACTTTCATGAACTTCGTGGTGGAGGTTATATATATATATATTATTTTATGTGGATGATATGCTTATTGCTTCAAAAAGTAAGGTAGAGATAGATAAACAGAAGTCTCAACTTAGCTCGGAGTTTGAGATGGACTTGGGTGGAGCCAAGAAAATTTTGGGAATGAAGATTAAAAGGGAGAGTGAGAAACAAAGATTATTTTTGTCTCAGAAGTCCTATATTGAGAAGATCATTACTCATTTTGGTATGAAAGATGCAAAGTCTGTTTCTACTCCCTTAGTTGGTTACTTTAGGTTCTCAGTCAAGTTATCCCCTGCTACAAATAAGGAAAAAGAGCACGTGGCTCGAGTTTCTTATGCGAATGCAGTTGGCAGCTTGATGTATGCTATGGTTTGCACTCGACCATATATTGCAGAAGTCGTAAGTGTGGTTAGTCGTTTTATGGCTAATCCAGAAAAGAAGCACTGAGAGGCTGTGAAGTGGATATTCAGGTACTTGAAGGGCATCATTGACTTAGGATTACACTTTGGTGGAGACTTTAGTCAGGTCAGTGGATATGTGGATTCAGACTATGCTGGCGATCTGGATAGGCGTAGGTCAACTACTGGATACGTGTTTGTTCTACCTGGTGTGCCAGTTACTTGGAGGTCTATGTTGCAAGATACGGTTGCCTTGTCGACTACGGAAGCAGATTAGATGGCATTGATAAAGGCAGTGAAAAAGGGCATATGGCTTCGCAGCTTGATTAGTGACTTGGGGGTGAAGTAGGATGTAGTTGATATGCATTGTGATAGCTTGAGTGCTATCCACTTGGCAAAGAATCAAGTCAATCATGCAAGACAAGCATATTGATGTTCGCTACCACTTCATACGAGATGTTATAGAAGACATAGATATTGCACTTGAAAATGTGCATACCGAGGATAACTCCGATGATATGTTGACTAAGGTTGTTCCTGAAGCCAAGTTCCAACATTGCTTGGACTTGTTCCAAGTCCTTCCTATTGCTTGAGAGCCTTCAAGGAGAGATTGACGAGTAGTTGATTTGATGAAGCTGTACGGTGGAGAAGTGTGTCGGTTCGATTTTGTGGCAAAATTTTGCCTAGATGGAGATATAAAGAAAAATATATTTGACCATATCTTTTAAGAATATTGACTTTGACCATATCTTTGAAGAAAATATATGAAATATATATATATTTGACCATATCTTTGAAGAAGATTAACTTTGAACTTTGACCATATCTTTGAAGCTATGCCTACATAATATTGGATTCCTATTCCTACATAATGATGGATTTTCATGTATAGATATATGGCATGCTATATAAAGGGGTCAAAGGTTTCTCCTTGAGATGTCTCAATTATAAAGTTGTTGAAAAGCGACTTTTTTTAGATAGTTCTTGAGAGAAAGGAGAGAAGTGTTGAGAGAGCAATTGTAATTCATTTTCTTCTTCATAGTGGAACTGAATCACTATCGTCCTGGAAGTAAACATATTGGCCGAACCACGTAAATCCTTGTCTTTGTGGTTGTAAATTTTCTCTGAGATATTTTTTTATTTCTTGAATTTATTTCCGCTATACACCAACACTATATACAAGAAAAATTATCAGGTAGGGCATCCTATAATTTCTCCTAGTGCCCCTCCTGGTGTCTGGTTGGCTCGACCCTTGGTCGAATGTCTTGCATATAACAATTTCTAAATTGTAACCTAATATATTCATGGGACATATTGCTGACAACAAATTATAATAACTATGAGCTCCAGATGTCCTATTAAGCTATTTGTCGGTTCTGCTGATCTATTTGTTGTAGGTACAGGTGACACTGACTCTCCAGATGGCTCATGGATAGTGAAGTATGCATAAGAAATGACCAACCCTTACAATACAAACAATTGGAAGCTCTGATTGTTGTTGGACTTTGATGCTAGCAATGACACAGAAATACATGTCAAAGTCCCTTTTGCTAGCCTCCTACCAATTATGCAGAAAGATTTGTCAAAGAAAAGACACTGAAAGTACCTCACCCAATTGTCAAGCATGCAGAATATATAACTGGCGAGTCATATAACGACATTGAAGTTTGGTTTCAAGGTCTATCAATGACTCAATCAAGCAGCCTCAAGAAAGTTATCCAACAAATCTCGTTATGAACATGTATATACTTAACTCTAATTCTTGAAATTGGGAGAGGAAGATGGCATGAGAAAAGACACCGACCTCGACATGAATTGATTTTTTTTTGCAGTAGTAATAAGAATGTCAACATCTATTCCGCAATCCCGCAATTGAATGATTATGTTGAACTCAACATAAGATCTAGCTCAGTAATCAAGTTCAAATCCTTGAATTCAAGACGAGAGATAACACATCAACAGAAAGATAAAACCAATGATATTGTTAAGTATTGATTCACCAAGAGCCACAGCGAATCCTGGAAATAACACATGGTGATGATGACTAAAAACTTCTAGAAAATGATCATAACTATTTTTTTTTTTCGTTTTGAGTGGGTTGCACTTAGGGGCTGTTTGGTTGGGGAATTTAGGATTGGATTTGCGTAAAATCCAGAATTTTGGGACTGGATTTGCAAATCCGCCGTTTCGTTGGGTGGAGAAAGACAATTGGATTTTGCAATGAGTCCAAGAAATAAGACAAGTCATTTCTTAGGTATGTCTGTACAATGAACTTTGTGTGCAGTCTATCTTATTTCTTGGACCTATGCAATTTCAGAAAGTATTACTAGTATATCATTTCTAAAAGTCTAGATGCGATCATGTAACAGCTTGTAAAAATATAAAATAGACGTGCATATTTAAAATAAAAATTGAATAAAAGAGCATGGAGTGGAACTACACTGAACCTGACTTTCATAAACTGATCATAAATGGCTGTGCCATCATGTACCCCCTGTAAAAATTACAATAAGCTAATAATACAAACCAATGACATTTTGTAAAGGCAAAAATGGCAGCAGATATTCTTTATTTTTCACTTGGAGTAGGAACTAGGAAGCTTACATATCCAAATTAAATACCCATGTTGTAAGCTAATGCTGCAGATGGGGGAGGCATAAGAAATTCCATGTTCGACATACTGGAGGTGAGAACTAAAAGACCCAAAAAAAAATAAAGCTTGCTATACTCATAACTGCACTCTCTTTCTGTAATAACTTCTGCCAGATTATCCAGTTTCTGGAGAAATAAATTTCTATCACTTGTCGAATGCCAACTCTGGTATTAGGATACTGCAGACTACAATGATAAATTCAATGCTCACAGTAGACAAGATTAAAGATAGCTTCTAAGAAGTTGACCAATCTGAAAGCATGCATGTGTATGTGCTACCCCAAATTCAAATTAATTGTTTACGGATTTGACTTCTATATGCCCTTCGTTGACTCCCTCACACAAAGTCTTGGTTAAATTCCTAAAAATGCAAATAGAAAGATATAAAATTAAAGACAAAAAATAGTATAGAATTCGAGGCACGTTACACGCTGTCCTTAGAATAGAATTTCGTCCCACGAACAGTGCAGTGGGTTCCTGGCGATCTATTCCGAGATACAACGAATCCTTCGATTCACTTCACCGTGCACCCGGTGGCGAATCCCACGAACGATCACAACCTTGTCCGAAGAATAGAGATTTGACGGAGGAGTTTTTGGAGGAATTAAGGTTATGGTGTTTTCCTTTTCTTTTTCGTCTCTGTACGATTGTTGTTTCGTTCTGAACAGAGAGAGAGAGAGAGAGAGAGAGAGAAGGAAAAACTGATTTCTGTTCTGCAGATCTCAGGATCGTGTCCTGGATATATCTCTCACGTAACATTTCTCACTCTTTCCCAAACCAAATCAACGAAAATAAAAAATAAAATAAAATAAGTTAAGAAATTAAAAAATAAAATAAAATAAGTTAAGAAATTACCTTTGTACCCATGTCCGTTCCGCGGCGTGCTGAGTGCTAAGTGCGCAAATAATAAACGCGTAAAAATGCGCATTAAATCGTGCACCCGCTGGCAGGTTGGATGAGATCTAGCCTATCCCCTACAAAGACCACTTACCCACTAGGAGGGGTAAAGCAATATATGGAAAGGAGAATGACTTCTCCTTTCCCATGTGGGACTAAAAGAAAGGAGTTGCTTTGTTGAATCATATGGTTTAAATAAATCTAACACAAAGCTTGCACGTCTTGCTCAAACCTAAGATGCATTATCACCTAGGTACTCTCCATACACTGCCATACTTGAGCTTGCTTTCAGTTTAAGTCATAACTGATCCGGTCATCAGCAAGTTACACTAATAACTGGCATGTTATTCATTTCAAGAAAAAGCAATTTCATGGTAAACCTGATCAAACATACCACCTCGGAATACCAGTGCTCCTGTATAATCACCTTCAATTGTATTTGCTTTGATCATGCAGAAGAATGGAGAGGTCAATGTATAGACTTCTGGCACAGAATGTGCGGACTAAATACTGATAACTTATCTAAAATCAGAAAATTGTGTATTGATGCAAATTTTAAAACCAGTCAAAGAGATGAAGGTGACTGCAGATACCAAATTTTTCATCTTCATCAATGAAGTTGTGTCCATGGCAACACAATCAGAATTGTAACGACAAATAAAATACAATCTGTCGGACTCCAATAAGAGGAGAAAGTTACTAATAACCACTAGCGAAGTTTACAATTGTAGAATGAGTCAGCAAAGTAAACAGGTAAATAATGCTATCTGATACACTAGAGATCAATATTATGTATTGCTTAACTAGACAATCAGATAATTGAAAATGCACGGAGTTAATCACTCCTAGATTCCAATCAGATATTATGTATTGCTTAACTAGGCAAGAAATGGGTTCATTGATGTTCCTGGTATAGTAGATGCCTCACACATACACTCATACTCCATTCGATGGAATTGTTTGATCTTAAAGGAGATCTTCAATAATTTTGCAACTTCGATATTATTTCTTGGTTCTTCCAACCATTACTAACTTGATTATTTTTCTACAATAGTAGATAGAAGCAACGCTCATAAGGAGCCCATTGAAACCAATAAATATAGGATCGTCTTCCATCCACAAGGTTTAAACGACAAGAATACAGCGCTATACTTATGAAGAGATGTTGAGTTCTTTCTGGTGAATAAACTCAGATTATAAGTAACAGGGAGAAAGATGTGCAAAAAATGACAAGAGTCCAGTAACGAAGGTTGTAGATGGCGTATGTTGGGTTCATGTCGGATAAGATTTTTTACGTCAGGTGGCAGATGTTGGGGTCAATTTTAAATGTCGGATAGTAATAAATATGTAATATTTTAGGGTAAATTACAGGAAACCCCTCCTAACGTACAGTATATTTACGGGTTCCCCCTAAAATTAAATATTTTGTAGGTTTCCCTCCAAACGTACAATATATCAATTGGTACAATGCACCAAGATCAACTACTACCATCCAGGTGGAATTAAGCACGAACATTTTGCACAGACCAAAGTTGTCCGGAAGATAAATGCAGGAAGCTTTGCATTGTACCAATTGATAACAATCAAAATGCTTTTATGCAGGGATGGCTCTTTTTTAGATAATAGAAACAACAGGAGAATGGTAAGGCAGCAGAATCTATATCGGCTGAAACTGATGAAGGGTCTGAAACCAACAAAACGGAACAATTGAAAACAGCCTGAAACATCTGATGAACATATACCAAGGTTTTAAGCATCAGGCAACTGATACCTTTATGATCAGAATTGCAAGGTCTGAAACCCACAAAACCAACAAACTGAACACAGATAATTAGCCAAGTGTCACTTCCATCCGTAAGGAGGACACGCTCTTGGACCTCGACGTGATACTCATTACCCCGAACCTGCAGCTCCTACTGAACATATAACTTTTGAGGGTTTCCCAGATGAAAGACTTGCATGTAAGAGAGAGAGACCAATTCCACAAATCAATAATGATTAAAATGCCATTTGGAAGAAAATCATCCATAATAGACATGTATCCAATTAACTTATACAAGTATGACGCAGATACAAGACATCAATTCCCCTATGCTCTTTAAATGTATCTCTCATTTTCTCCAACAACTTACATCCTGGAACATGCTCACTATGAGAAAGTAATATGCATTTTCTCAAACATAGGAAAATTCTAGCATCACTCCCACCAAATGGAACTTTACTAAAATAGAGAGAGCTGAGATTCCCTAGAAAAGGATAACATCATTATCCAACAAATTATTCCAATTACATTTGACAGCACTGACCATCTCCTAAAAGAGCTTACAACTGAGTTAAACTAAAAAACATAGGTTGTAGTATCGGTCGATACCGATATGATACGGAAAATACCGATACGGTTTGGCATGTTTCGATCTTGAGGATACTGATCGATATCGACGTTAGGAATTTCTTTTCCAGTCAATTCGACAAAGAAAATTGAAGGAAAAAAAGACCAATCAACAAGGTTGTAAAAGCATAGTAATGTTATAAAAGCATGTAAATGAAAAAAACTTATTTATCATATGTAAACCAATCAGCAAGGGTAACTATTATTACATTTAGTTCCAAAACTACTAAGAAACAACAACAAAAAACTTAAAATAATACCTAAATATACAATATATTTTTAATAATATATTGATAATTATTTGCTTTTCGATATCCAAAACCGTCAATATTGTTGATATTCATAGGAAGGGTCCGTTAACAATTCCGATATTGATACCGCGAACCTTGCTAAAAAGGACTGGATACTGGATTAAGAAAATAGCCACACCATTAAACAAGGATCCAAAGAAATTGGAAATTTTTCTATAAACCAAATGCAACAACAAGAACAAAGATTTTATCCCAAATTTTAGGGGTCGGCTTTTTTTTTTTGTACACCAAATGCAAATGGATATTTGGTAGGTATGGCACTTGAAGCTTTATTATTCATAAGTATTATAGATGCAGTTGTTACCAATAGCAGCCATCAGCGGTGACCTATGTTTGTGAACATTCCACATTTTGCCCTTCTCTTTAAGTTTAACTCCAACAATGGGATTCTATTTGCAGTCAGATACCTTCTAAAGTGCAAGTTCATTTCTATACTATTTGAATAACTCCTAATTTTTTTCTATTTTGTGGTTGACAGAACTGGTTCCACTCAGGAAAATATAATTCCTACCATTTCTCCTGCAGAATATTCTTAGGTACCCAATAGTTCCCAAGTCATTGTGATTACATGGTACTCATAGCCAATTATGGGATGATATGTTATCAAGTTAGTTCAGCCATTTTGAGGCTTGAAAATAGGAGTTGTTGATTTTTCATAGAAAGATAATTCATTCGGAATAAATTGAGATAAAAATATGAAGAAGAAAAAAAGATGAGCATTTATGATGATGAAAAAGATTAACTTAACAATTAACCATGGCCAGACTATTAACCTAACAATTAAGCATAGTTAGTTAACCATGGTTAACTCAGACATTAACCCTTAAAGATGGTTAACTTAAACATAAGTTAATCTCTTTTTTAGATAACTTCATCTTTTTTTACATTATAAATTTTATCTTAATTTATTAACCGAATAAATTTTCTTACAATCAGAAAACATCTCCTATTTCAAATCTCAAAATAGTCGAACTAACTTGATAACATGTCCCATAATAGCTATGGGTATCATGTGATCATGGATTCATGATGACTTGGTAGCTATTGGGTACCCGATAATTTTTCCTAATAGCAACCATCAACATATTGATGGAGAACCAGTTTAGATTTTATGTTATTTTGGTTATTTTAGATAGAGATGTTTTTATCCTTTTTATAAGTTATGAGTTTAAGTTATCTAAGGGATAAAGCCTTTAGATACTTCTTCTTTTCTTGAAAGTCTATAATAGTCCGTAAGTTCATTAATTATTCATTGAAGAATGAAAAATCTATTTTTGGGTTTGTATAGTGTGATGATAAAAACCAAATGTGGCTCTCTTGTCTTCTTCTCCGCCTTCGACATCGACACAAATCGGATCTCGGGTACAAAAGCCTCATCACTGAGATCCAACGCAACCCCCACATTTTCAAACTCGAATATTTTCATTAATTACAAATCGATTGTTATGTTTTGCATTTCTATTATAATTTTTTTATAAAGTAATAGTAGTTAATTATTCACGTATCTTTTAAAGCTTCCTCGTCCAATTTGCCTAAACCTCCAATTTCATACAAATATTATTTTCTTTTGGTTATTCGTCTCGCGTCAAATTGACATCAATGTCCTGGTTTAAGAATATTTTTATATATATGTAAGACCCATAAAAAATGTATACACAAAATTCCTTACAACAAATTAATGTCATAATCGATGTTAAATATAACAAGATTGATAATTTCATCATTGATGTGTGCCGATATGAAAAAATTATTTGATGAATTTCTTAACCTTGTTAAGCCAGAAACTATTGTTAACGGTGATCTTATATCATTAGAAAATCCATTAGTACAACCTACTGAGCATATTGTAGTTAAGTCACCAGTTAGATCCATGTTCAAAAATAGGTTTAGGCATAAACCAAAAATTAATTTTGACATTTATATATCACAATTAGAAGAATTAAATAGGTCATTTGATCAATCTAATTAATTTAAAGAACCTATTATGTCTTCTAAATATTTTGAACTTGTCTTAACAATTAGGCACGTGAAAATTTTCTATTATATATTTGTTACAAATAATTATAATAGTTTGTATTAAATAATTTTGTTGTTGGACTTGCTCCAACATTATGCAACTACGTCCTTAGTGGATATCATGATTCTTCCATCTCCACGACCGCTAGAACTGCTGTGGGAGTTTATAGTCTTAATAGGAGCCTCAATGTTGTCTAGCCTGCTGATGCAGAGGCCTCCACCATGATCGATTTTGAGGGCATCACCAGAAACATAATATTCGAATTTCATGCTTACATCATTCACCAAGAGGTGAAATTTTTCGAAACCTGATATTTTCCTTTTCTATTTCTTAAGAAGTTAAGAGGTCCCCTGAAGAAAGAGGGGACGGCCTAAAACTCACTGCTAGCAACATCCCTCAGATGTTTTGTAGGCTATCTGTAATACAACAAGCCACCACCAACAAACAACTAAATTGAAAATTTATGAATTTCTTACAATTCTATGACTTGTCAAAATAAACTCACATCCACTAGCCTCTGTCAAGGAAACAGGGCATGTCTACCACACAATCATACAGAAAAAATATGGTATCAGATAAAAGGAACGAAATGGCAAGACCTATTCATTGAACATACAAATAATAGACCAAAAGATACAGAATATTTCATAGACCAAAACAGAGGATTAATTGTATGATTTGGTGTGTCCATCAAGTGTCTGATAATCAGGCATGTCAGCGATTTGAGTGTCCTCTTTGTTCCTATATGCAGTATAGTACAACCCAAAATTTGTCCCAACAATTATTTACTTAGAATCAAGGTTCAAACACTCACTTTCGGTATCAGTTTCGGAGCCTTTCCTATGAGTATAGTGTTGGAGTCGGTGGATTCCTAAGCTATGTGGAGACCGTATGTGGTCAAAGAAGCTCGGGGAGACGACGAGAGTCATTCGAGAGGTCGAAGAAACTCGGGAGGAAGGAGGAGCGGTCTGCTGAAGGGGGCACAGTTCGGTCCGAACTTGGTCCCTGGTTGAGTTCGGACCGAACTCGGTGTGGTGTTCCAGAATCTCAAAACCGAAGTCGGGTCGAACTCGGTGTGGTGTTCCAGAACCTCAAAACCGAAGTCGGTCCGAGTTCGGTCGATGGGCTGGACAAAAATTCAGAGGTGTTTTATATACCGATGGATCGTATCCTACGGTCCAGGATTAGCTGCGGGATTAGGGGGTATATATTAGTTTTTTTCTAACCCTAATTTCTAATCGAACACTAACATATCATCTCAAGAAAGAGAAAAAAAGGAGACAAGAGTGTCATTACAATCTTGGGAAGGAGAAAGAATGATTGGAGGCCGTTTCGGAGGAAGAGATCATTTTGGGTAATTTTTCATTGTCTTCTATCTTCGTGGTGTAATCTATTTTTTATTCCTAAGTGTTTTGGTGATCCGTGTTGGATCCGGAGGAGCTTGTAGAGGGTGTATTCACTTTATTCCATTAGTGGAGGTTCTTCAGGGTTGGACTCCTATCATCCCGTGGTTTTTTTTTCGCAAGGATTTTTTCACGTCAAAATTCTGTGTGTCTACGTGGATTATTATTTTGTGGTTTGGTGTTTGATTTGTGCATTGTATTGCTCGGTTCTCTCGCAGGTACTCTCTGATTTGGGGGAAGGTTTTTGAGCTTCTTTTCCAACAGTGTGGTATCAAAGTCAGGTACTGGAATTTTCAGAAGGGTGTCAGGAGTTGACAGGTAAACCAGGAGGAGAGATGGACGCAAAGTCGGTGCGTATGGTAAACCTGAACGGTACCAACTATCATTACTGGAGGAGCAAGACGAAAGATCTGCTATTTGTCAAGAAACTGCATCTTCCGGTATTTGCTTCCGAGAGGCCCAGTGACAAATCCGAAGAGGACTGAAATTTTGAACATATATAGGTGTGTGGGTACATCAGGCAGTTCATTGACGAGAACGTGTACAACCACGTTGCCAGTATTGAGCACACGAGGACACTGTGGGATAAGCTGAAATCTTTGTATGCGAAGAAGATCAGGGTAAATAAATTATTCCTAATCCGGATGATGATGGGTCTGTGTTACAAAGATGTGACGTCTATTACGGATCACTTGAGTGAGTTACAGGGCATGGTTGACCAACTATCCTCGATGAGAGTCAAGTTCGACAACGAGGTTCAGGGACTATGGCTGCTGTGTACATTGCCAGACTCGTGGGAGACCGTACGAGTGTCTATGATAGCTTCTGCTCCGTAAGGTATGGTCAGTCTGGAGTTTGCCAAGAGCGGGGTACTGAGTGAAGAGATGCGGAGACGTTCTCAGGATATTTCATCCACATCTCACTCAGAGGTGCTTGTTTTAGAGAGTCGCAAAAGGGGTAAAAGCAGGGGTCCAGGCGGTGGCAGAGACAAAAGCAGGAAAAGGTCCAAGGGTCGGTACGAGGACTCGGAGTGTTACCATTGTGGCAAGAAGGGCCACATCAAGCAGAACTGTTTCGCTTGGAAGAGAGAGAAGAAGGACAACAAGGGGAAGCAAAGTGAGAACACTATAACAGCGGCCTCGACACATGGAGGCAACGTGATCATTGTAGGTGATGAGGTAGTTATGAACCTCGCCTGAAATGACAACACTTGGCTGGTGGACTCAGGTGCTTCAGCGCACGTATCTCACAACATGACACTATTTTCTACTAACACAACAGGCGACTATGGAGTGTTGAAGATGGGCAATAGAGATGTGTCAAAGGCGGTTGCCATTAAAGATGTGCATTTGAGGACAAAGACGGGTGAAGTTTTTATTCTCAAAGATATCCGGCATGTCCCTAATATCCATTTCAACTTGGTATCGGTTGAAAGGTTGGATGACGAGGGTTTCTTCAGTCTCTTTGAGAACAATCAGTAGAAGCTTTCCAGAGGTTCGATGGTGATTGCAAGAGGAAGCAAAAGGTCCAGACTATACTATATGGAAGGGAGCACATAGGGGCACAGAAGGTTAACGCAGCTACTGATGTGTCTACTGAGTTATGGCACAAGCGACTCAGCCATATTAGCGAGAAGAAGATGAGCTACTTAGTGAATATGAAGGTGATTCTAGGGATAAAGTCTACAAAGTTGGAGAGGTGCACGCACTGTTTGGCGAAAAAGCAAAATATGGTGTCTTTCCAAAGTCACCCAAGTTCAAGGAAGTCGACGTTGCTCGAGTCGATTCACTCGGATGTCTGCGGTCATATGAAAGTAAAATCCATTGGTGGTGCTTCTTATTTGTAACATTTATTGATGACTATTCCAGAAAGGTTTGGGTCTATATCATAAAGACCAAGGATCAGGTGCTGCACACTTTCAAGGAGTTTTAGGCTTCTGTTGAAAGGGAGACGAACAAGAAGCTGCTTTGTGTTCGGTCGGACAATGACGGCAAGTATATCGGTCCCTTTGATGCTTATTGCGGAGAACAAGAGATATGACACCAGAAAACTCCACCAAAGACACCGCAGCTCAACGGTGTAGCGGAGCGGATGAACAGGACGCTGATGGACAGGGTCGGTGTTTGCTGTCAGAAAAAAACTTGCCGGGAAGCTATTGGGGTGAGGAACTTTACACAGTTGTTTATGTTATTAATTTATCTCCTAGTGCTCCTTTGTAGGGTGATGTGCCTGACAAAGTATGGTATGGCAAAGAGCCGTCATACAATCACCTGCAAGTGTTTGGTTGTAAGGCCTTCGTGCATGTACCGAAGGATGAGAGATCCAAACTTGAGCCAAAGACGAGGCAGCACGTCTTTGTCGGCTTCGGTCGGGATGAGTTTGGCTATAGACTCTACGATCCAGTGGAAAGAAAGCTCTACAGAAGCAGGGACGTGGTATTCATCGAGGATCAGACCATGACCAACACTCAGGTGTAAACCCCCTCACCCAAAATTAGGTATACTTTGCTTAGATAGAGAAATTATGTCTAATTAGAATCCAACTAGAAAGAGAACATGTTATTTTATTTAATTGCACAATGTTTATATCACATCATACACCTTACCGTTGCTTCGATAATTGGAGCACTACACTAGCCCTTGTCTTCCTATAAACTTCACAACCTTGTCCTAGACATGACCGCCTACCATTCTGACCTTTGCGTAACATATAATCATGCTTTATTGTGCTAAATTTTAGTCGCACAATATTCATCGCGGACGTTATTAATAAATTCTAAATATTTCCAACTTTTTACCCCTGTGCGCTCCAATCAAAATTAGAGACACAATCTTGACCCGTTTTGTGCAACCCAAATTTTATTAATATTCTTTACTGAATCCTCTGTCTATGACACTTGTGTCCCACCTAATTTTATTCTCATGTACTTCTAATTAAATCCAGAACATCTTGCGCACTAATTTTAATTAATTTAAATCCAATTTTTGTCTTTGTGTAATTTTTCATTGGACAATACATGAAGAAATCCAACTTTCCCCTTCGTAGGAATTTTTCCATAATTTTTGGGATGTGCAACGCGCACATCGCCCCCTCAATTAAACCTATCCTTGTATTTTAAATAATGCAAATCCTAGCCCTCCAAACACCCCAATGGCAAGCCCAAGGCCCAACCCAAGAGGTTGTTGACCAAAGTCAAACTTTTCTAGGTCAAACCTAAAACCTAAAATTCTACATACATGTATAAATACAATTTTTAAGCCCTTTTCCTTTTTCTAAATCACCCCATCACCAACCCATTTCCTTCCCGTACAGTGCATCCCCCTCATCCCTGACCAGACCCGCCGGCCTCCTCGTCGGAGAAGCCTCCCCAGCCGTCTCGACCAGCCTTCCCCTCCTCGACCGGAGCCATCTCCGCCAACCGCCGAACTCGACTACAGCCGACCCTTACCATCTCCTATCCATCTTCATCTCCTTCCACCCCTCGACCCGCCGGAACTCTGATCTCGCCGGAGCACCGCCTGGCCGACCACCTCCATCACCCACCAGCACCCCCAACCCCACCGAGCCGACTGCCGCCGAGCCACTGGACCCGCAGCACAGCCACCACCCGCACGATTCTCTCCGCCGGTCCCCAACTGCAACCGTCCCCGTCTCCTCGTTGATGAGGACCCACCGCTCGCCTGCCTCGACCCCACCAGCCTCACCAACCCACCGTGAACCCCTCTCCTCCTTTTCCCTCTTCCCTGAGCAGCCCCTGCGTCGACCCCGACCTCAGCCGACCGTCTTTCCCGACGGAACAGTAGTCTCCGACCGCCTGAACACTTTCCCGACCAGCATCTCGACGATAGTCGTTGCCTGAATGACGACCCTGGCTCGACTCCTCCACCTGAGAACCCAACGCCTCGACCGCCCAGCCATCCTCGACCCCGTTCAGAACATAACCCTCATCCTCCTCTCTCCTTCTTCCTTAGGTGATCGACTGAACGTCCCCCTTTCCCTGCTTCTCTCCTCCCTGTCATCAATACTCCCCTGGCCAGACCTCCCCTCCCTTGTCCGGACTCCGGTAGCCCACGATCAACATCATCATCATCATCTTAAATCATCATTTATTCTCAATACATAAACCCTAATCATCCCTTAAATTATCACATCTTTACCCTTAATTATCGTCCTCGTTATCGCCATTGTCCACATCATCGCCTCGTCATCATCATTATCATCATCATCGTCCCAGTTACCATCCTCGTCATCACCATTATCCATATCACCATCTTCGTCATCTGTAATCATCATCGTCACCTCCATCGTCATCGTCATCGTCATTATCGTCATCGTCAACCTCATCGTCGTCACCGTTATTCCTGTGCGCGTACCCCGAGAGGACCAATTTGGATTATCTGCTCGACTTCAGGAGCAGGTCATGGATACTACGTAGCTTTCTTACCAAGCAAGTATACCTTGCCTTTGTTGTACTGTTTAAATTCAGTCATTATTTAGTTGTATATTTATTTATGTTAATAATATATGACTGTGCGCGTCCGAGGGAGACTCGGGTGCAGTCAACGAATGCGTTGACGTTAGGACTTGTGTCTGACCTAATGTCTAGTAGACCCACCTAAAGTTATGGAGTTATCGGTATGACTCCCCAGGCCTTGACACATTTCTTACACGTATTTTGAGTCTCATGTAGGGCACGGACCTGCGTATGTGGTTGGCCACCTGTACGTGTAGGCGTGCAACGGATAGAAAATAATTGCTAATAGTGATGCATGTTAGAAGACTAGCAGTTATTATTAGTCAGAGCATAGACTATTATAGTACGGTGGTCCAATCCTTGTCCTTGTTTGGTTGTAAGGTTGGACTATTGTTCTAACGATAGACTATGAGCCAGAGTTACGATGCCTCGGCGTAGTGGCTAAAGCGTGTTGTGGATACAACATGCATAGATCATTGGGCGGGGAGGACGACTAGTAGGTGTATGGGACACCCACTTCCTTTATTAAGCTTCCACGCTCGACGGAGCGATATGGACGATATACTATTCAGCTTCCACGCTCGACGGGACGATATGGATGATATACTATTCATCTTTCACGTTCTTCGGAGCAATATGGACGATATACTATTTAGCTTCTACGTTTTTCAAAGCGATATGGACGATATACTATGCAGATTCCATGCTCTTTGGAGTTGGACGTTATTATATTACGCCCTCCTATGGGGGCATATATGGCATATACTAGCCAGTTGTCACGATTGGTGAATTACGTCAGCATATGTCTAGTCTACACTTCCCATACACTCAAAGTTGTCCTCAAGTTGCATTTCACTTAGATGGTTAGGTCACCCTTGAATTTTTACAGTATTTACTTTATGGCATGCTTTTATGTATCTTGTTACGTCCCTCTGAGCACCTGGCCCTTTCTAGGTGTATTGTTCATGAGTATTCGTAGGAGCACAGATCTGGGCTGGTTGCATACATTCCGAGGAGTCCTCTCTTCAAGCCGTGATTGTTAGTTGATATTCTTACATTGCATTTATTGTGTTATTCTTATATTCTAGTTCGGTAGAGGATTTGTTTCCATCCGACTACCATCATTAGATATTTTATAATGAGATCTAGTTATAGATATTGGTTATTCATTTATATATGATTTCTGTGGATGAGATTTAGTTATGCCCTGTGATATATATATATTTACCACTTGTGAATTGTTATTCATATTACAGCGTACGTGTGTTATTGTTTTCATATATTGGAGTGCCATATTCATACGGCTGGCATGCTTACGTGTCCTGGTCCTACGTATTTTGGGACTGGGGCATGATATATTTTTAGTGGTGGCCCATACAGGTCAAGAGCATATTGTCTCGGTTACGTTACTATACCGAGCAAGCCTGTACATAGGATTAGAGTATAGGATCTCATCCACATCTGACTATGACTCATCCTCCTTCCAATCCATTCCAATTGAATAATTGTATCCTGCTTGATTCATGTGCTTCCCCAATAGTTCTTTGAGTATAGCCTCTACTAGAATATAGAAATTCCTGTTGATAGGATGATAAGTAGGGTAACCTTCCTATTAAGAGTACAACTAGGATATTGACACATCACTAAGTTTGAATACTTAATGAACCCTAGCGTCCCTTACCTATAGAATAATTTACCATTATCCCTTGATAACTAGGGATGACTTGAGAGTAGTATAGACGCTACTAGGATTAGTTTAAAATTTGACCATAGTGCTTGACCCTAGTATTGATGAACCAATAGAAGTTTATGGTTGAACGTTAGGACTAAACCAAACTTTCATAAGTGAGATAGTATTATAGAACTATAAATTTAGATCCTTGTCTTGATACCAATATAACATTTTCCTTGATCATACCTCGAACACAGATATTAGCATACCACATTCCCCTTAGGAAATCATGATATTATCTAGAGTCCCCCTATTTTTAAATTGCATATCTTGTTCCTCTGTAGACTTAGCGCTCGATATAATTGTGCGATGACTAATTATGTTCTTCTATTCTTTATCTTCCAAGACGTGCCACCTAACACTTCTGATTGAAGGCCAAGTGTATTATTTGATGATAGATATATAGACTGCTAGGATTATAGTTTGTTAATCTGGAATTTTAAATTTCTGTGCTTGGTAATTAGAACATGATAGTTTCGAGTTATTCCTGCAGACTGTGACATGATGATTATCCCTTAGTTTTAAATCACGTAATTTGTACCCCACCTCGATACGAGTTACATCCCCTTTCCCCTTGAAGGCCAGCAAATTTTCTATTCATACTATTGACACTTGTTCTATAAAAACTATGATTAAGACTTAAGATGACCATTACCTATATAATACGATAGGATATTCTAATAAGTACCAAGACCTTTTCCGCATATACCCCAATAAGAGTCTATACTTTATTTACAAGGACAATATTATCTTGTAGAATCTCCTTTAATGTAGTTATAGTATTAGTTAATTATTTTAAGTTGGGTAGTATGCCTCACAACATAGTATCACATAGCCCTATTGACCCATTGATGAAGTGTAATAGGATGACACAACTTTAGACTTGCATAAGAAGATAGTGATTATTAAGACTGTAGAACTTAGAGGCCCATACCCAATTTGGTTGACTAGCAACTTAGATAATGTCATGCCCCAGACCCAAAATACGTAGGGCTAGGACACGTAAGCATGCCAGCCGCATGGATATGGCAACTCCAATATATGAAAACCAAATCCATACGTACGCTGTAATATGAATATAAAATCCACAAGTGGTAAAAATGTAATACAAGTCACAGGGTAAAATCTAAATCTCATCCACCAAAATCATATAGAAATAATTAACCAGTATCTATGAAACTAGATCTCAACAAGAAGTATCTAAGGATGATAGTTGGGTGGAAACAAATCCACTACCAACTCAAAGGGAAAAGTAAATACAATATAAGTACAACTCACTCAAACAATATAAGTACCAGCTACCCATCACGGCTCGAAGAGGAGACATCCACGGAGCATCTATATCCTTCCAAGCCTTCCAATCTGCGCTCCTGCAAATACTCAAGAACAGGTACACCTGGCAGCGGACCAGGTCCTCAAAGGGACATAACAAGTATACTTAAACACATGCCAATAAAGTACTGAAAATAAACATCCATGGGGGTCGCCTAACCATCTATGTGAATGCAGTTTGAGAATAACTTTCTAACAAGTGGGCTATCTGGCCATAAATAGGATTGGCATAGTTCTCTTGGAGATCCAGGGGCCTACAAAGGCACGACGACTTTCGAACGTCGGAGGCCCGCCATGATAATATATAGGGGTCATCATGACCGTGTATCTCCGGCGGAGCGTACGGGTTACACAAGGAAAGTGCAAAGGAGCCCAAATGCCTTACTTGTTGTTCTTCCCACCCTATGCTCTAAGCATGTCACATCCATGACACGATTTGGTCTATAGCCTATCTTTAGTACCCTAGCCCAATCCTGCAACCAAACAAGGACAAGGATGGGACCACCGTACTACAATAGGCTACGTCCATAGACCTCTAATAACTGCTAAGTCTTCTAGCATGCAAAGTTTCTAATAGCAGTTATTCCTAACGCACGTCCCACACGTACCGATGATCAGTCAATACGTGCGTCCGTGATCTATATGAGACTCATAACCTGTGTAAAAATATGTGTCACAGTCAAATGAAACCTAATAGTGCTACATGATAATGGGGTAGTCTCATGAACAAGGTCAATGCAATACATAAATAAAAATATATCGCGACGTCACCGTCGCGAGCATTTTATATAACAATTAAAAATATATGAACTAAAGACAGAAAATAAAGATGCATGCAACATATGGAATATAAATAACAGTACAATGGCAAGGTATACTTGCCTGGCAAGAAGCTGCAAAATGTACGCGCCCAAATGTCCAATACACAGGACCAGAAGCTATGGCCACAGAACAAATGTCTCCGGATGCTGAAATAAATATCACCAACGTTTCCGGAATGAGCAAAATAGCTAAAAAGCACATCCCTTTCGTCAAATTTAGACACAGGGGCAAAACGGTAATTTTGGGCAAAAGTGGGGTCCACGTGTGGCCCACTTTGAACCGAAAAGCGTGCCGAGGGTAACAGTCTCTAAATGGGACAAACTATAGGTCAAACAACTCTAGATGTCCATACGGACCCAACGGTATGTCCAAATGTGGATTCCGATGAGCCGAACAAAATTTGGTCCATAAAGTTAACTGTGGGGCCCGCCAATTGGCGATCTGGTCAACCGTCTCAGAAATGCGTGAAAATTGGGTCACAGGACCAGCGCGTTACCACGAGTCCAGTGGAGCAAGTTTCGTCGTATTCTGACAAGCGTGCACAAAATACGCACGAGTTCCACAAAAGTGGCGACGCAAAATGTGTCTGCGGATACGGTCTGATTCCGGCGCGCACACGCGTCCGAATCAGTCTCCATAAATTTTTACGTGTCCCGTTATGCTGCGTGCACCATTTGGTACACTTGGCACACGGCGGAGCGGTCCCGTTTGGCGGAGCGCGCTCCGATCTCCAACTTTTGGAAAAGCGGAAAAAGTGGGTGCGCGCAGTTTTGTGACGAATATAATTTTGTCCACAGCAACTAATAGCACAGGGTTATAATACAGAAAATAAACTAGGTCATGCAATCTACAGGTATCAAAAATAATCACCAAATTCGGATCTCTGTGGTGGGAGATACGAACTCGGCAATATGGGCGGTCATTCTGGAATTTTGCGATTGCAGAATTCTGTCTGCTCGCGCTGACTTGGGCGCTGTTTTTCGCCTAGGGACACACGTTTTCCGAGGTTGACTATGAAACAAATATTGGAGAGGGTTGAGGGAAGATCATACCTATGAAAACGGAACAGCGTTTGGTCGAGCGAGTCAACGGGAAATCACGCCGAAGCGAAGGTGCCTCGAGTGGGAGACTGCAGTTCGTGATGTCGGCGTCGACGGGATGGTTGGATGGCTTGGGGAGGCTTCTCTGGCTGTGGTGACGGCTCTAGATGGGAAGAGGAAGTCTGGAGTTTTAGGTTAGGGTTTTTGGGAGAGAAATATATATATATATTATATGTTAAGGGGAGAGAGGGGGTGAAGCGGGTTTCCGCGGGTTGGGACAAAAGGGCTGAAGGTCTGGTGAAGTGGGCGGGCTTCCTCGGGTGCAAGCGCTGAAGGATCAATGTGGAGGTCACAGCAACCATCTTGCTGTAGCAAAGTTCCTAAGGAACTTAAGCCTAATAAGTAGTAACTATTAATATATTATTATTATTGTTATTATTATTTGTATTATTATTATATACTTATTTAATTCTTTTCTTTTCCTTTCTTTCTAAATAAAATATATATACATATATATATTTGTATATACATATATATATATATATATACTCATAAGAAATTTATAGATTAGGGTATTGCACATCGTTAGGCTAGCAACATCTCAAGGGGTCTCCTACATGGAATAAATTCTGAAAAATTCCTGATGGTCCCACAAGTCCTCTAAGTGCCCGAACACCTAACATAAAAATTATTAAAAAATTATTTCTCCTATTTTGACCTAATTACTATAATTTAATTAACAATTAATAAATAAAAAGGTATATACGATTTTCTAGGAAAGGATGTTTTACATTCTACCCAACTTATAAAAATTTTGTCCTCGAAATTAAAATTAAGCCACGATAGAATGCAATGATGGTATAAGATTTGCATTGTGTAAAATGCAAGGCTAGGTTTAAAGAGGTGGACGATGTTGCACGTTGCACATCCCGGAAAAAAAATCATAGAAAAATCCATGTGAGCAAAAAATAGGTTTCTTCATGTGTCATGTCCAATGGTGTGGTCACATAAATGCTCTTTTGCATAAAAGCGTCCAACAATTGAAAAATTGCACAATGATGAGAATTGGATGATGGGCATGTCTAGGATAAGGGTGTAGAATTTGTAGGAAGGCAGTGGCTAGTGTAGTGCTCCAATTATCGGAGCACGGTAAGGGCGCTAAGTGATATCATGTTGTAAAACTAAATAAAATACTGTGTTCTATTTCTAACTGGACTCAGCTAACCTTAGTCTCACTATCTAAGCCGAGTAGGTCAAATTCTTAGGTGAGGGGGTTTCACAATTCAGCCAACTTAAGACAATGTCGTCCTCCAAATTGAAATAAGGCAGAATCGGTTAATCCTTTATGTACAATAAGGCAAGTCAGTCGCAATCTTCTTGCGATAACTAAAATCCTAATCATATCCATTGCAATCACTTCTAGGTTAAGATGTCCACTGCTCCAATCAAAATTTAACCTATAGTTATCTCTTCTCCCCTTGTTTCAAATTATCCATATCCACATAACATCTCCAAGATTTACATACGCATATAACTTTTACCTCACGATCTCTAACTATCATAATCTCCTTTAGAAGTGGTTTGAGTCCAATATATTCCCATTTTCACTTATAAAATTTTGTATGCCTCAACTCTTTAAATTCCATTCACATCCTCATTATTTCAGATAGGTCGTCCAACCAAAATTTTAATTCTTAATTCAAATCACCAAATTGAAAAAAAAATTTAAATGCAGTCCACCAATATTCAAGTCTGAAATTCTATGTTTATCCTCTAAATTCAAATTGGTGATTCTACCTTCATTGTTCAAAATTTAACTCATGCACTTAAGGTATAAATATTGGGTCCTCAATATCAATTCATTGATCCTCATCATCTTAGTCATCCTTCTAGCTTTCTTAAAATTATAATGGCTTGAACCTCTCCCAATCTAATCTTACTCAATCATAATCTAAAAGAAATTTCTCCCGAGTTGACAATGCACTACTACCCAACTTAGAATTTATCCATCTATCACCTAAGGCTATATACCTTAAGAAAATATCCCTTAATTTATTTACTCATGTCGTTCAATCCTCGAAACTTCAACGCCGATCATATCACATATGATATGTCCTTAATTACGAAAGAATAATCCTCAAGTATGTGATCGGCCTATGGGGTATATCTAGTACTCTCTGTGTATCAAACTTTATACCCAGCACGAGGTTTCGTCTTTCCGAAATAAGGGAAGACGAAGATCAATAATAAAGAGTTCAAGGGCAGCGTAATAGAATAGAAGTATTGGGGTTAAGGCGTTTAAAGAATTCAATTGGGAATTGTCAAAGCAGTTGTGGATTAAAATCCTATTTTGGTAATCCTTCTTCGTATGCTCGTATTAGTACAATTATGTAGCTGATACGATACGCTTAGACATGTCTAGGGCAAGTATATTCGTCTACTAATCTTTACATATCTCAATCCACGTAAAGTAGTTATGCGAAGGGCGAACCAAAATGTATTAAGGTTGTCCAGACCGTAATACACTGATTCTGATTAGACAATTGTATCAGTAGGCGTCCCCAATAATACATGTCTCATTATCAAGCTCGATAAAAAAAATAAGCTTGCAAAGACTAGGCTATAATAGCAGCATAATTCGAGGTAGCACAGAAAATATAACGCTGGATTATGATGAGAGAAGTTACAAATAATTCAAGTTGCAAAAACAAAACAACATAAGCAACAATAACAAAAGGCTCTACAATCTCTACAGTTATCATATTACTTCCTTATCTAAGTCGATAGTCGACAAAGTAGGGGTATGAGCCTCTAAGTTCTATAGTCTGAATAAACACTATCATCTTATGTCAACATGCAATTAATGTCATTCAGTTATACTTCATCAATGGATCACAAGGGCTATATGATACTAGGTGGTGAGGTATACTACCCAACTTATAAGAATTAAACTAATATGGTGACAGTCTTAAGAGGATCCTACACAATAATCTTGCACATGTAAATAAAACAGAAACTCTTATTAGGGTCTCCTATTGCATTATATAGGTAAAGGTCACCTTAAGTCCTAATCATAGTGCTCATAGAACATGTGTCAATCGTAGGGATATAGGAGTTACTGGCCGTTAAGGGAGAAAGGGGTCTAACTTGTATCGAGGTGAGGGTACAAATTACACAATTTAAAAACTAAGGGTTAATCATCGGTCACAATCTACAAAACAACTTAAACTTATCAAGTTCTAACTACCAAGCATAAAAAAATTTCACACTCAAGGCTACAACTATAATCCTAGCAAACTATGAGCCCTTAACAAAGAATAAATTATTTGGCCTACTATCCGAAGTGTCAGATGGCACGAGTTGAAAGATGAAGAGAAGAAACGTAATTAGCCGTCGCAAAATAGCGAGCGCTATGGTCGCAGGGAAACAATATATAAAATAAAGATAGAGGGCTCTAGATAGCATCATGGTTCTCTAAGAGGAGTGGGGTGTTAGTTGCTATGTTCGGGGTATGATCAAGGAAGAAGTGTTGATTACATTCCTCTAGGCTTCCTAGGGTGCTGTCTACTAATAACAAGACAATGATATAAGTTTATAGTTCCAATATCATCTAACTATGAAGGTTAGGTTCAGTCCAAACATTAAGTCTTGGTTTTCTATTGGTCCCTCCATACTAGGGTCAAACATTATGGTAACCTTCTAACTAACTCTAGTAATGTCTATACTACTCTTAAGTCTTCATAATACATCAGGGATAATGGTAAACCAATTCTAAAGGTAAGGAATTCTAGGGTTTACTAGATATTCTAAACTTAGTGTTGTATCTATAATCTCGTTGTATTCTAAATAGGTGTGCTACTCTAATTATCATCTAACAACAGGAACTTCTATATTCTAGGAGAAGGCTATACTTAAAGAACTATTAGGGAAGCACAAGAATCAAGCAGGATGCATTTGTTCAAAATAGAACAGAGAGGAGGAAGATGAATCATAGTCAATTATGGATGAGATCCTATATTCTAGTCCTAGGTGCAGGCTTGTTCGGTACAGTAACGTAACCGAGACAATATGCTCTTGACCTGCATGGGCCACCACAAAAATATGTCACGCCCCAGTCCCAAAATACGTAGGACTAGGACACGTAAGCATGCCAGCCGCATGGATATGGCAACTCCAATATATGAAAACCAAATCCATACGTACGCTGTAATATGAATATAAAATCCACAAGTGGTAAAAATGTAATACAAGTTACAGGGTAAAATCTAAATCTCATCCACCAAAATCATATAGAAATAATTAACCAGTATCTATGAAACTAGATCTCAACAAGAAGTATCTAAGGATGATAGTTGGGTGGAAACAAATCTACTACCAACTCAAAGGGAAAAGTAAATACAATATAAGTACAACTCACTCAAATAATATAAGTACCAGCTACCCATCACGGCTCGAAGAGGAGACATCCACGGAGCATCTATATCCTTCCAATCTGCGCTCCTGCAAATACTCAAGAACAGGTACACCTGGCAGCGGACCAGGTCCTCAGAGGGACATAACAAGTATACTTAAACACATGCCAATAAAGTACTGAAAATAAACATCCATGGGGGTCGCCTAACCATCTATGTGAATGCAGTTTGAGAATAACTTTCTAACAAGTGGGCTATCTGGCCATAAATAGGATTGGCATAGTTCTCTTGGAGATCCAGGGGCCTACAAAGGCACGACGACTTTCGAACGTCGGAGGCCCGCCATGATAATATATAGGTGTCATTATGACCGTGTATCTCCGGCGGAGCGTACGGGTTACACAAGGAAAGTGCAAAGGAGCCCAAATGCCTTACTTGTTGTTCTTCCCACCACATGCTCTAAGCATGTCACATCCATGACACGATTTGGTCCATAGCCTATCCTTAGTACCCTAGCCCAATCCTGCAACCAAACAAGGACAAGGATGGGACTACCGTACTACAATAGGCTACGTCCATAGACCTCTAATAACTGCTAAGTCTTCTAGCATACAAAGTTTCTAATAGCAGTTATTCCTAACGCACGTCCCACACGTACCGATGATCAGTCAATACATGCGTCCGTGATCTATATGAGACTCACAACCCGTGTAAAAATATGTGTCACAGTCAAATGAAACCTAATGGTGCTACATGATAATGGGGTAGTCTCATGAACAAGGTCAATGCAATACATAAATAAAAATATATCGCGACGTCACCGTCGCGAGCATTTTATATAACAATTAAAAATATATGAACTAAAGACAGAAAATAAAGATGCATGCAACATATGGAATATAAATAACAGTACAATGGCAAGGTATACTTGCCTGGCAAGAAGCTGCAAAATGTACGCGCCCAAATGTCCAATACACAGGACCAGAAGCTATGGCCACAGAACAAATATCTCCGGATGCTGAAATAAATATCATCAACATTTCTGGAATGAGCAAAATAGCTAAAAAGCACATCCCTTTCGTCCAATTTGGACACAGGGGCAAAACGGTAATTTCGGGCAAAAGTGGGGTCCACGTGTGGCCCACTTTGCACCGAAAAGCGTGCCGAGGGTAACAGTCTCTAAATGGGACAAACTATAGGTCAAACAACTCTATATGTCCATACGGACCCAACGGTATGTCCAAATGTGGATTCCGATGAGCCGAACAAAATTTGGTCCATAAAGTCAACTGTGGGGCCCGCCAATTGGCGATCTGGTCAACCATCTCAGAAATGCGTGAAAATTGGGTCACAGGACCAGCGCGTTACCACGAGTCCAGTGGCGCAAGTTTCGTCACATTCTGACAAGCGTGCATAAAATACGTACGAGTTCCATAAAAGTGGCGACACGAAATGTGTCCGCGGATACGGTCTGATTCCGGCGCGCACACGCGTCCGAATCAGTCCCCACAAATTTTCACGTGTCCCGTTATGCTGCGTTCACTATTTGGTACACTTGGCACACGGCGGGGCGGTCCCGTTTGGCGGGGCGCGCTCCGATCTCCAACTTTTGGAAAACCGGAAAAAGTGGGTGCGCGCAGTTTTGTGACGAATATAATTTTGTCCACAGCAACTAATAGCACAGGGTTATAATACAAAAAATAAACTAGGTCATGCAATCTATAGGTATCAAAAATAATCACCGAATTCGGATCTCTGTGGTGGGAGATACGAACTCGGCAATATGGGCGGTCATTCTGGAATTCTGCGATTGCAGAATTCTGTCTGCTCGCGCTGACTTGGGCGCTATTTTTCGCCTAGGGGCACACGTTTTCCGAGGTTGACTATAAAACAAATATTGGAGAGGGTTGAGGAAAGATCATACCTATGAAAACAGAACAGCGTTTGGTCGAGCGAGTCAACGGAAAATCACGCCGGAGCGAAGGTGCCTCGAGTGGGAGACTGCAGTTCGCGATGTCGGCGTCGACGGGATGGTTGGATGGCTTGGGGAGGCTTCTCTGGCTGTGGTGACGGCTCTAGATGGGAAGAGGAAGTCTGGAGTTTTAGGTTAGGGTTTTTGGGAGAGAAATATATATATATATTATATGTTAAGGGGAGAGAGGGGGTGAAGCGGGTTTCCGCGGGTTGGGACAAAAGGGCTGAAGGTCTGGTGAAGTGGGCGGGCTTCCTCGGGTGCAAGCGCTGAAGGATCAATGTGGCGGTCATAGCAACCATCTTGCTGTAGCAAAGTTCCTAAGGAACTTAAGCCTAATAAGTAGTAACTATTAATATATTATTATTATTGTTATTATTATTAGTATTATTATTATATACTTATTTAATTCTTTTCTTTTCCTTTCTTTCTAAATAAAATATATATACATATATATATATATATTTGTATATACATATATATATATATATATATATACTCATAAAAAATTTATAGATTAGGGTATTGCACATCGTTAGGCTAGCAACATCTCAAGGGGTCTTCTACATGGAATAAATTCTAAAAAATTCCTGATGGTCCCACAAGTCCTCTAAGTGCCCGAACACCTAACATAAAAATTATTAAAAAATTATTTCTCCTATTTTGACCTAATTACTACAATTTAATTAATAATTAATAAATAAAAAGGTATATACGATTTTCTAGGAAAGGGGGTTTTACAGATAAGGAGCTAGTATGACAACTTTAGAGATTGTAGAGTCTTATCTTCTTTGTGAACTTGAATTATTTTGTAATTTCTCTCATCATAATCTAGCGTACTTATATTTTTTTACTACCTCGACTTATGATGCTGTTACAGCCTAGTTTTGCAAGCTCATTCTTTTATCAAGCTTGTTCACGACATATATATTATTGGACACGTACACTAATATATTTCAGAATCAGTGTACTACGATCTAATCAACCATAGTACGCTTGGTTAGCCTTCGCATAACTACTTTATGTGGATTGAGTTATATAGTTATTAGTAGACGAATGTACTTGCCCTCTAGATATGTCTGAGCATATCGTATCCGTTATAAAACAGTACTGATACGAGCATGTGAATAGGAATTATCAAAATAGGATTGCAATCCACAACTACCTTGACAATTCTTATTTGAATTCTTTAAACGCCTTGATCCCCATACTTCTAATCTATTACCTCCCCCTTGAACTCATCATTAATGTTTTTCGTCTTCCCTTATTTCAGAAAGACGAAACCTCGTGCCTAGTATATGTTGATATATAGAGAGTACTAGATATACACCATAGACCAATCATATTACTAGATGACTGCCTTTTATAACTGATTAAGGGTTTATTATATATAATATATTTGGTGTTTAAATTTTGAGGATTGAGTAACATGATTAAGTAAATTTGAGGAATAAGTTTTCTTAAATGAAAGAGCCTTATATGATTGATGGGTAAACTCTAAGTTGGGTAGCAGTTGCATTGTCAACTTGAGAGAAACTTCTCTTAGATTATGATCGAGAAAAATTGGATGTAGAGGTTCAAGTCATTTTAAAATTTTAATATTGATACGTGAGCATATGATTTAAAATTTTAATATTGAATGTTGAATCAACGATTTAAACCTCGAGGAAAATAAATAGAACTCTAAACATGAACATGGACGGATTAAATTCCAAATTTGAGGGTTTAATTAAAAGAAATTTTTGATTGCAGGATTACCAATTTGAAATATTGAGGATATAAATTGAATTTAAATTTGAAGAGTACAAAAGTTCATAAGTTGAAAAATAGGAGGAAAATTTTTATTAGAATCATTTCTAAAAGAGAATATGATAGTTGGAGATCGTGATATAAAATTTGTTATGCGAAGATGTTATATGGATTGAAATTAAATTTGGATGTTGATGAGAAAGTACGATAGGTTGAAATTTGATTTGAACAGTGACCATCTTAATTTTGAAGTGATTACGAAGGATTAATTAGAATTTTAATTATCACAAAGATATTGCGATTAACTTGCCTTATGTATGTGAAGGAATAACAGACTATGACTTATTTTAATTTTGCGGACGAAATTGTTTTAAGTTGGGTAGATTGTAAATCTCCTCACCCAAAATAAGTTCTACTTTGCTTAGATAGAGAAATTATGTCTAATTAGAATCCAACTAGAAAGAGAACACGGTATTTTATTTAATTGCACAATGTTTATATCACATCGTACACCTTACCGTTGCTTCGATAATTGGAGCACTACACTAGCCCTTGTCTTCCTATAAACTTTATAACCTTGTCCTAGACATGACCGCCTACCATTCTGACCTTTGCGTAACATATAATCATGCTTTCTTGTGCTACATTTTAGTCGCACAATATTCGTCGCGGACATTATTAATTAATTCTAAATAATTCTAACTTTGTACCCCTGTGCGTTCCAATCGAAATTAGAGACACAATCTTGACCCATTTTGCGCAACCCAAATTTTATTAATATTCTGCATTGAATCCTCTGTGTCCATGATACTTGTGTCCCACCTAATTTTATTCCCATGTACTTCTAATTAAATCCAGAACATCTTGCGCACTAATTTTAATTAATTTAAATCCAATTTTCGTCTTTGTGCAATTTTCTAATTGTTGGGCACTTTTATGCAAAAGCGCATTGAGGTGTCCCCACCATTGGACAATACATGAAGAAATCCAACTTTTCCCTTCGTAGAAATTTTTCCATAATTTTCGGGATGTGCAACGTGCACATCGCCCCCTCAATTAAACCTATCCTTGCGTGTTAAATAATGCAATCCTAGCCCTCCAAACACCCCCATGGCAAGCCCAAGGCCCAACCCAAGAGGATGTTGACCAAAGTCAAGCTTTTTTAGGTCAAACCCAAAACCTAAAATTCTACATACATGTATAAATACAATTTTCAAGCCCTTTTCCTTTTTCTAAATCACCCCATCACCAACCCATTCCCTTCCCGTACTGTGCATCCCCCTTATCCCTGACCAGACCCGCTGGCCTCCTCGCCGGAGAAGCCTCCCCAGCCGCCTCGACCAGCCTTCCCCTCCTCGACCGGAGCCATCTCCGCCAACCGCCGGACCCGACTGCAGCCGACCCTTACCATCTCTTATCCATCTTCATCTTCTTCCACCCCTCGACACACCGGAACTCTGATCTCGCCGGATCACCGCCTGGCCGACCACCTTCATCACCCACCAGCACCCCCACGACCCCACCGAGCCGACTGCCGTCGAGCCACTGGACCCGGAGCACAGCCACCACCCGTACGAGTCTCTCCGCCGGTCCCCAACTGCAACCGTCCCCGTCTCCTCGTTGACGAGGACCCGCCGCTCGCCTGCCTTGACCCCGCCGGCCTCGCCAACCCACTGTGAACCCCTCTCCTCCTCTTCCCTCTTCCCTGAGCAGCACCGACGTCGACCCCGACCTCAGCCGACCGTCTTCCCCGACGGAACAACAGTCTCCTATTCTTACTGCAGGCCTGTTCGGTCCCTAAGTTAAAATCGAACAATTTTAGTCGTAGACCTGCATGGGCCACCACAAAAACCATGTCACACCCCAGTCCCAAAATGCCGAGGGTATGGAGAAGCGTGGCAATGGCCAGCAGCACGCACCGATGGACAACCCAATTTAATGGATCCATCAGGGCATGCTTAAGCTGTAGTCTAACAGTATGAGGTTACAAGTCTCAGGTATATCTAATCTCATCCACAGAATAACACAGATTAATTGCCAGGAATAATGTAATAGAAATAATATGCAATATCAAATAAGGTTATCTCGGGAAACAATCCGAGAATTAGTCTGTTACATTCAGAGGAAAAATAGACAGGAAATAAATGCTGAAATGGAAATACTGGGTAGATGAAGCCGGTACTCAGGAGAAATCTTCGGCCAATATCTCGTCCTCGGTTCCGGGTTCTGCTCCAAGGAGTGCTCCAGTACCGTACACCTCGGGGTAGATCTCTTCGGCTATACCTGGGGACATAATCCATTCCAGGTCCTCAGGGGACATAACAAGGTACAGAAAATACAAGCCAAAATATAAGCAGTACAGAAATAAAGGAAACAGCAGGGTAAACTATGTAACCAACTATGTGATATGCAATATGAGAGTCGCACTAGAACTCAGGCTGAAGCCACTACAAGCTCTGTGTCGGGGAGCCGGTAGCGGCAGTAACTATGAATTACACTATGATATATACTATGTTTTATATATATAATATCAGCCTGTAGTCTGTGTGCTCTCCCCCCCTCAATGTAATCACACGTCTCATGTCCATGACACGCAAGATCATAACTAATACAGCAAGTCTGATAGCTATGAATCAAATGTCTAAGAATGTAAAGTCTATGTCATAAAACATGCATCCTATACAGAATCACCTTGAATGTCTCAGGAAGACTCTGTCTCATGAAATAGTGTCAAGTGTCCTGGGTTCTGAAGTACTTGATAAGATAAGTACGAGCATTATCGGGTCTCGATGACCATCTCTATGTGACGTTACACAACTCCGCGTACGGAGTTGGCACCCGACTGGTAATCGGACGCTAAGTAAAGCCACCCGGTCCTAGGTTTAACAGTTAAACAAGTTTGTATGCATTTAAACAAGAATTCAGGCAAGTTCTATAACAAGAATTTCTGCTTATTGGCAAGCTTTACGTGCCCACAGATATATAAACAAGTCAAGAAAATAAGTCGCAAGCTGCAGAGTTTGGCAAGGTACACTTGCCTGTGGTTCCGGCTATGTTTGCAGTTCTGACTTCGGCGGGAATTGCAGGCGGTACTCCGGTTGCTGAAACAAATATCACCATCAGATCCAGAAAATATCAATCAGCTAGAAATGCCTGTCCTTGGGTCCAATTTGGAGACAAGGGCAGAAACGGCAGTTTTGGGCCAAAACGGGGTCCACCGGTGGGCCCGCTTTGCACCGAAAAATGCGTCCAGGTTAACGGTCTCCAAATTTACCAATTTTAGTGTCAACAGGTCAGGAATGATGATATGAACCCAACGGAACTTCCAGAATTAGATTCCGATGAGCCGATCACAAAATCGCCCGTCGAGCGGGGCCTGTGGGGCCCACGACACGCGATTTCGTCAACGTTCTCAGAATCGAACCAAACTTGACCCACAGGACCAGCGTATCACTATGAGTTCGATGGCTCAAGTTTCGTCTCGATCCGACGTGTGTACACAAAGTTAGGTCGAATTGCAGAAAAGACGGATACGGGGCGATGTCTGCGGATACGCGTTGATTTCGGTGTGCACGCACACCCGAATCAGCTTCCGCAAAATTCCACACGTCCGTATCGACGAGACGCACGTATCTGTGAAGACGCGCGCGACCAAGTCGTCCCGTTTGGCGGAGCATACTCAGTTCCGGGGTGAAACAGGGTCTGGTTTTTTTCCTGTTTTTGGATCGCGATGTGCGATCACCACAGGACGCGATGCCCCGAACAATTTGTCCGAACACCGAGAGGGTCATACAGGCTTCGCAACGTAATTTACGGAATCGAATTCCGAACTACGAGGAGGAAATTAGGAGTACCTGAACAGAGACTCACGAAACGGAGTTTTTCGTGTCCTTGTGTCAATTTGACACTGTGTCCAAGCCGTGTCCTGTGTCTAAACTAGGGTTTAGGGTTCCGGCTAGGGGTGCGGCGGCTCAGGTGAAGGCCGGTGACTGCTCGGCCGGGGCTGGAGTGGCGGAGCTCGACGAGGGCTGCTGGAAAAGAGGGAGGCGGAGTAGGGGAGCAGCCGGCGGAGGCCCGGGCTCGTCCGGGCGGCGCGAGGGGAGCTGGGGGGGAAGGAGTCGAAGAGGGCGGAGGCGGTGTTGGGCTGCGGGAAGGAACTAGGGCAGCGGGGAGATGTGGGCTCTGGCGACGGCGAGGTCCGGTGAGGGAACAGGCAGCGTCGGGCTCGTCGGAGGCTGCCGGAATAGGGTTTAGGTGGAGATGAGGGAGGAGAAGAAGGGGGAGATGGGCTTTTATAGGGGGGACGGCGCCGTGGGTGGCCGGGTGAGGCGGAGAGGAGGTCGGGGTCATGGCGTGGGGTGCGGGCGGGTCTCCGGCGACGTGGCCGGAGAAAGCGGCGGCGGAAACGGGCTCTGGACGTGGGGGAGGGGAAGAAGTCTCCGGGTCGGGTCGCGGGCGGGTTCGGGTCTGACCGACCCGACCTGACCCGATAGCCCAGCGGGCCGGGTTGGGCTGGGCCGAGGGTTTGGGATGGGCCGAGTTTGGGTATAAAATAAATAATAATAATAATAATATTAATAATGATAAATAAATAATCAGTAAATAAATAATTAATTAAATAAATAGATAAAATACTATTTAGGTGTTTTAAAAATAGGTCCGGGGTCCGAAAAATTCAAGAAAAATTGTCATAAGTCCAGTTTTTCATTTTACATCCAAAAATATTATTTTCATAATATTTTAATACTGTTTAATATCAATTAAAATTTATTGAATAATTAAAACTCTGTTTTTAAATTACAGAAAATTCCCAGAAAATTCCAGAAAATTGTGAAAAAATCAGTTTTTAAAATTTTGAAAATTCAGGGGGTTTACAATCTACCCCCCTTAAGAGAATTGCGTCCTCGCAATCCAAGAATAACCGGTCAGCAGAGATGACACGGTCGCAGGTATCGTTTGAAAGCACAACTCAAGAGGCTTCAGGGAAATACCGTTTCCCTAAAATTTGAAAGTTCACACTTTCCAGGAAAATCTAGTTAAAACTATAACTTTTATGAAAACCAGGTTGTTATTAACAAGTTGCAATTTACTAGGTTGGGGCTGAGGTCACGAACCAACGGGCACAAACTACACAAGACTAAAACGGATAACTATAAATCACTTACTCGCATCGGCTTCCTGCACGGCTATCGCGTAGGCTTGTCCTCGTCCTTGTGGTGGATTCCTCTGCTGCTGTTGGGCTTGCTGGAAGAGTGTCGCCTGAGGTGCCAAGGGTGGCCTCGGTTCGGGTGCTGGTAGAGCTTGTTGGTTTATCACAGCATCTCGTGGTGATCTTGTAGAAATCTCGTCGCTTGCTGGTAGATCCATTACTCTGGATCCAAAATAAACGATAATAGGCGCACAAGAATCAAGGCAGGATGCAAGTCAAGAAATTAATTCGAATCCGAGATAGATGTCAAGAACGATTCAAGCAAGTGGATGAGATCCTAAAACTTATCCTATTCTTACTGCAGGCCTGTTCGGTCCCTAAGTTGAAACCGAACAATTTTAGTCGTAGACCTGCATGGGCCACCACAAAAACCATGTCACACCCCAGTCCCAAAATGCCGAGGGACTGGAGAAGCGTGGCAATGGCCAGCAGCACGCACTGATGGACAACCCAATTTAATGGATCCATCAGGGCATGCTTAAGCTGTAGTCTAACAGTATGAGGTTACAAGTCTCAGGTATATCTAATCTCATCCACAGAATAACACAGATTAATTGCCAGAAATAATGTAATAGAAATAATATGCAATATCAAATAAGGTTATCTCGGGAAATAATCCGAGAATTAGTCTGTTACATTCAGAGGAAAAATAGACAGGAAATAAATGCTGAAATGGAAATACTGGGTAGATGAAGCCGGTACTCAGGAGAAATCTTCGGCCAATATCTCGTCCTCGGTTCCGGGTTCTGCTCCAAGGAGTGCTCCAGTACCGTACACCTCGGGGTAGATCTCTTCGGCTATACCTGGGGACATAGTCCATTCCAGGTCCTCAGGGGACATAACAAGGTACAGAAAATACAAGCCAAAATATAAGCAGTGCAGAAATAAAGGAAACAGCAGGGTAAACTATGTAACCAACTATGTGATATGCAATATGAGAGTCGCACTAGAACTCAGGCTGAAGCCACTACAAGCTCTGTGTCGGGGAGCCGGTAGCGGCAATAACTATGAATTACACTATGATATATACTATGTTTTATATATATAATATCTGCCTGTAGTCTGTGTGCTCTCCCCCCCAATGTAATCACATGTCTCATGTCCATGACAGGCAAGATCATAACTAATGCAGCAAGTCTGATAGCTATGAATCAAATGTCTAAGAATGTAAAGTCTATGTCATAAAACATGCATCCTATACAGAATCACCTTAAATGTCTCAGGAAGACTCTGTCTCATGAAATAGTGTCAAGTGTCCTGTGTTCTGAAGTACTTGATAAGACAAGTATGAGCATTATCGGGTCTCGATGACCATCTCTATGTGACGTTACACAACTCCGCGTACGGAGTTGGCACCCGACTGGTAATCGGACGCTAAGTAAAGCCACCCGGTCCTGGGTTTAACAGTTAAACAAGTTTGTATGCATTTAAACAAGAATTCAGGCAAGTTCTATAACAAGAATTTCTACTTATTGGCAAGCTTTACGTGTCCACAGATGTATAAACAAGTCAAGAAAATAAGTCGCAAGCTGCAGAGTTTGGCAAGGTACACTTGTCTGTGGTTCCGGCTATGTTTGCAGTTCTGACTTCGGCGGAAATTGCAGGCGGTACTCCGGTTGCTGAAACAAACATCACCATCAGATTCAGAAAATATCAATCACTAGAAACGCCTGTCCTTGGGTCCAATTTGGAGACAAGGGCAGAAACGGCAGTTTCGGGCCAAAACGGGGTCCACCGGTGGGCCCGCTTTGCACCGAAAAATGCGTCCAGGTCAACGGTCTCCAAATTTACCAAACTTAGTGTCAACAGGTCAGGAACGATGATACGAACCCAACGGAACTTCCAGAATTGGATTCCGATGAGCCGATCACAAAATCGCCCGTCGAGCGGGGCTTGTGGGGCCCACGACACGCGATTTTGTCAACGTTCTCAGAATCGAACCAAACTTGACCCACAGGACCAGCGTATCGCTACGAGTCCGATGGCGCAAGTTTCGTTTCGATCCGACGTGTGTACACAAAGTTAGGTCAAATTGTAGAAAAGACGGATACGGGGAGATGTCCGCGGATACGCTTTGATTTTGGTGTGCACGCACACCCGAATCAGCTTTCGCAAAATTCCACACGTCCGTATCGACGAGGCACACGTATCTGTGAAGACCGCGCGCGACCAAGTCGTCCCGTTTGGCGGGGCATACTCAGTTCCGGGGTGAAACAGGGTCTAGTTTTTTCCTATTTTTGGATCGCGGTGTGCGATCACCACAGGACGCGATGCCCCGAACAGTTTGTCCGGACACCGAGAGGGTCATACAGGCTTCGCAACGCAATTTACAAAATCGAATTCCGAGCTACGAGGAGAAAATTAGGAGTACCTGAACAGAGCCTCACAAAACGGGGTTTTTCGTGTCCTTGTGTCAATTTGACACTGTGTCCAAGCCGTGTCCTGTGTCTGAACTAGGGTTTAGGGTTCCGGCTAGGGGTGCGGCGGCTCAGGTGAAGTTCGGTGACTGCTCGGCCGGGGCTGGAGTGGCGGAGCTCGACGAGGGCTGCTGGAAAAGAGGGAGGCGGAGTAGGGGAGCAGCCGGCGGAGGCCCGGGCTCGTCCGGGCGGCGCGAGGGGAGCTGGGGGGGAAGGAGTCGAAGAGGGCGGAGGCGGCGTTGGGCTGCGGAAAGGAACTAGGGCAGCGGGGAGACGTCGGCTCTGGCGGCGGCGAGGTCCGGTGAGGGAACAGGCGGCGTCGGGCTCGTCGGAGGATGCCGGAATAGGGTTTAGGTGGAGATGAGGGAGGAGAAGAAGGGGGAGATGGGCTTTTATAGGGGGGACGGCGCCGTGGGTGGCCGGGTGAGGCGGAGAGGAGGTCGGGGTCATGGCGTGGGGTGCGGGCGGGTCTCCGGCGACGTGGCCGGAGAAAGCGGCGGCGGAAACGGGCTCTGGACGTGGGGGAGGGGAAGAAGTCTCCGGGTCGGGTCGCGGGCGGGTTCGGGTCTAACCGACCCGACCCGACCCGATAGCCCAGCGGGCCGGGTTGGGCTGGTCCGAGGGTTTGGGCTGGGCCGAGTTTGGGTATAAAATAAATAATAATAATAATAATAATATTATTAATAATGATAAATAAATAATCAGTAAATAAATAATTAATTAAATAAATAGATAAATTACTATTTAGGTGTTTTAAAAATAGGTCCGGGGTCCGAAAAATTCCAGAAAAATTGCCCTAACTCCAGTTTTTTATTTTACATCCAAAAATATTATTTTCATAATATTTTAATACTGTTTAATATCAATTAAAAATTATTGAATAATTAAAACCCTGTTTTTAAATTACAGAAAAATCCCAGAAAATTCCAGAAAATTGTGAAAAAACCAGTTTTTAAAATTTTGAAAATTCAGGGGGTTTACAATCTACCCCCCTTAAGAGAATTGTGTCCTCGCAATCAAAGAATAACCGGTCAGCAGAGATGACACGGTCGCAGGTATCGTTTGAAAGCACAACTCAAGAGGCTTCAGGGAAATACCGTTTCCCTAAAATTTGAAAGTTTACACTTTCCAGGAAAATTTAGTTAAAACTATAACTTTTATGAAAACCAGGTTATTATTAACAAGTTGCAATTTACTTGGTTGGGGCTGAGGTCACGAACCAACGGGCACGAACTACACAAGACTAAAACGGATAACTATAAATCACTTACTCGCATCGGCTTCCTGCACGGCTATCGCGTAGGCTTGTCCTCGTCCTTGTGGTGGATTCCTCTGCTGCTGTTGGGCTTGCTGGAAGAGTGTTGCCTGAGGTGCCAAGGGTGGCCTCGGTTCGGGTGCTGGTAGAGCTTGTTGGTTTATCACAGCATCTCGTGGTGATCTTGTAGAAATCTCGTCGCTTGCTGGTAGATCCATTACTCTGGATCCAAAATAAACGATAATAGGTGCACAAGAATCAAGGCAGGATGCAAGTCAAGAAATTAATTTGAATCCGAGATAGATGTCAAGAACGATTCAAGCAAGTGGATGAGATCCTAAAACTTATCCTATTCTTACTGCAGGCCTGTTCGGTCCCTAAGTTGAAACCGAACAATTTTAGTCGTAGACCTGCATGGGCCACCACAAAAACCATGTCACACCCCAGTCCCAAAATGCCGAGGGACTGGAGAAGTGTGGCAATGGCCAGCAGCACGCACCGATGGACAACCCAATTTAATAGATCCATCAGGGCATGCTTAAGCTGTAGTCTAACAGTATGAGGTTACAAGTCTCAGGTATATCTAATCTCATCCACAGAATAACACAGATTAATTGCCAGGAATAATGTAATAGAAATAATATGCAATATCAAATAAGGTTATCTCGGGAAATAATCCGAGAATTAGTCTGTTACATTCAGAGGAAAAATAGACAGGAAATAAATGCTGAAATAGAAATACTGGGTAGATGAAGCCGGTACTCAGGAGAAATCTTCGGCCAATATCTCATCCTCGGTTCCGAGTTCTGCTCCAAGGAGTGCTCCAGTACCGTACACCTTGGGGTAGATCTCTTCGGCTATACCTGGGGACATAGTCCATTCCAGGTCCTCAGGGGACATAACAAGGTACAGAAAATACAAGCCAAAATATAAGCAGTGCAGAAATAAAGGAAACAGCAGGGTAAACTATGTAACCAACTATGTGATATGCAATATGAGAGTCGCACTAGAACTCAGGCTGAAGCCACTACAAGCTCTGTGTCGGGGAGCCGGTAGCGGCAATAACTATGAATTACACTATGATATATACTATATTTTATATATATAATATCTGCCTGTAGTCTGTGTGCTCTCCCCCCCCCAATGTAATCACACATCTCATGTCCATGACACGCAAGATCATAACTAATGCAGCAAGTCTGATAGCTATGAATCAAATGTCTAAGAATGTAAAGTCTATGTCATAAAACATGCATCCTATACAGAATCACCTTGAATGTCTCAGGAAGACTCTGTCTCATGAAATAGTGTCAAGTGTCCTGGGTTCTGAAGTACTTGATAAGACAAGTACGAGCATTATCGGGTCTCGATGACCATCTCTATGTGACATTACACAACTCCGCGTACGGAGTTGGCACCCGACTGGCAATCGGACGCTAAGTAAAGCCACCCGGTCCTGGGTTTAACAGTTAAACAAGTTTGTATGCATTTAAACAAGAATTCAGGCAAGTTCTATAACAAGAATTTCTGCTTATTGGCAAGCTTTACGTGCCCACAGATGTATAAACAAGTCAAGAAAATAAGTCGCAAGCTGCAGAGTTTGGCAAGGTACACTTGCCTGTGGTTCCGGCTATGTTTGCAGTTCTGACTTCGGCGGGAATTGCAGGCGGTACTCCGGTTGCTGAAACAAACATCACCATCAGATTCAGAAAATATCAATCAGCAAGAAATGCCTGTCCTTGGGTCTAATTTGGAGACAAGGGCAGAAACGGCAGTTTCGGGCCAAAACGGGGTCCACCGGTGGGCCCGCTTTGCACCGAAAAACGCGTCCAGGTCAACGGTCTCCAAATTTACCAAACTTAGTGTCAACAGGTCAGGAACGATGATACGAACCCAACGGAACTTCCAGAATTGGATTCTGATGAGCCGATCACAAAATCGTCCGTCGAACGGGGCCTGTGGGGCCCACGACACGCGATTTCGTCAACGTTCTCAGAATCGAACCAAACTTGACCCACAGGACCAGCGTATCGCTACGAGTCCGATGGCGCAAGTTTTGTCTCGATCCGACATGTGTACACAAAGTTAGGTCAAATTGCAGAAAAGACGGATACGGGACGATGTCTGCGGATATGCGTTAATTTCGGTGTGCACGCACACCCGAATCAGCTTCCGCGAAATACCACACGTCCGTATCGACGAGGCGCACGTATCTGTGAAGACCGCGCACGACCAAGTCGTCCCGTTTGGCGGGGCATACTCAGTTCCGGGGTGAAACAGGGTCTGGTTTTTTCCTGTTTTTGGATTGCGGTGTGCGATCACCACAGGATACGATGCCCCGAACAGTTTGTCCGGACACCGAGAGGGTCATACAGGCTTCGCAACGCAATTTACGGAATTGAATTCCGAGCTACGAGGAGGAAATTAGGAGTACCTGAACAGAGCCTTATGAAACGAGTTTTTCGTGTCCTTGTGTCAATTTGACACTGTGTCCAAGCCGTGTCCTGTGTCTGAACTAGGTTTTAGGGTTCCGGCTAGGGGTGCGGCGGCTCAGGTGAAGGCCGGTGACTGCTCGGCCGGGGCTGGAGTGGCGGAGCTCGACGAGGGCTGCTGGAAAAGAGGGAGGCGGAGTAGGGGAGCAGCCGGCGGAGGCCCGGGCTCGTCCGGGCGGCGCGAGGGGAGCTGGGGGGGAAGGAGTCGAAGAGGGCGGAGGCGGCGTTGGGCTGCGGGAAGGAACTAGGGCAGCGGGGAGACGTCGGCTCTGGCGGCGGCGAGGTCCGGTGAGGGAACAGGCGGCGTCGTGCTCGTCGGAGGCTGCCGGAATCGGGTTTAGGTGGAGATGAGGGAGGAGAAGAAGGGGGAGATGGGCTTTTATAGGGGGGACGGCGCCGTGGGTGGCCGGGTAAGGCGGAGAGGAGGTCGGGGTCATGGCGTGGGGTGCGGGCGGGTCTCCGGCGACGTGGCCGGAGAAAGCGGCGGCGGAAACGGGCTCTGGACGTGGGGGAGGGGAAGAAGTCTCCGGGTCGGGTCGCGGTCGGGTTCGAGTCTGACCGACCCGACCCGACCCGATAGCCCAGCGGGCCGGGTTGGGCTGGGCCGAGGGTTTGGGCTGGGCCGAGTTTGGGTATAAAATAAATAATAAT
This sequence comes from Iris macrosiphon, assembly GCA_036927795.1. Lineage (NCBI taxonomy): Eukaryota > Viridiplantae > Streptophyta > Magnoliopsida > Asparagales > Iridaceae > Iris > Iris macrosiphon. The sequence goes on from JAYESA010000014.1 coordinate 140,210,665, forward strand.
AATAATAATAATAATATTAATAATGATAAATAAATAATCAGTAAATAAATAATTAATTAAATAAATAGATAAAATACTATTTAGGTGTTTTAAAAATAGGTCCGGGGTCCGAAAAATTCCAGAAAAATTGCCCTAAATCCAGTTTTTCATTTTACATCCAAAAATATTATTTTCATAATATTTTAATACTGTTTAATATTAATTAAAAATTATTGAATAATTAAAACCCTGTTTTTAAATTACAGAAAAATCCCAGAAAATTCCAGAAAATTGTGAAAAAACCAGTTTTTAAAATTTTGAAAATTCAGGGGGTTTACAACAGTCTCCGACCGCCTGCACACTTTTTCGACCAGCATCTCGACGATAGCCGTCGCCTGAACGACGACCCTGGCTCGACTCCTCCGCCTGAGAACCCAACGCCTCGACCGCCCAGCCATCCTCGACCCCGTTCAGAGCACAGCCCTCATCCTCCTCTCCCCTCCTTCCTCAGGTGATCGACTGAACGTCCCCCTTTCCCTGCTCCTCTCCTCCCTGTCATCAATACTCCCCTGGCCGGACCTCTCCTCCCCTGGCCGGACTCCGGTAGCCCACGGTCAACATCATCATCATCATCTCAAATCATCATCATCATCATTCATTCTCAACACATAAACCCTAATCGTCCCTTTAATTATCACATCTTCACCCTTAATCATCGTCCTCGTCATCGCCATTGTCCACATCATCGCCTCGTCATCATCATTATCACCATCATCTTGTCATCATCATTATCACCATCATACACCTCATTAACCCATCATTATCATCATCATCGTCCCAGTCACCATCCTCGTCATCACCATTATCCACATCACCATCTTCGTCATCTGTAATCATCATCATCACCTCCATCGTCATCGTCATCGTCATTGTCGTCATCGTCAACCTCATCGTCATCACCGTCATTCCCGTGCGCGTCCCCCAAGAGGACCAATTTGGATTATCTGTGCGACTTCAGGAGCAGGTCATGGATACTAAGCAGCTTTCTTGCCAGGCAAGTATACCTTGCCTTTGTTGTACAGATTAAATTCAGTCATTATTTAGTTGCATATTTACTTATGTTAATATTATATGACTGTGCGCGTCCGAGAGAGACTCGGGTGCAGTCAATGAATGCGTTGACGTTAGGACTTGTGTCTGACCTAGTGTCTAGTAGATCCACCTAAAGTTGTGGAGTTATCGGTATGACTCCCCAGGCCTTGACATATTTCTTACACGTGTTGTGAGTCTCATGTAGGGCACAAACCTGCGTATGTGGTTGGCCACCTGTACGTGTAGGCGTGCGACGGATAGGGAATAACTACTAATAGTGATGCATGTTAGAAGACTAGCAGTTATTATTAGTCGGAGCATAGACTATTATAGTACGGAGTTAATCACTCCTAGATTCCAACCAGAGCATGTACAAAGATATATGGAAGAGATCAATAAGTATGAATAGAAACTTTTGAGATTTTAGAGAGAATCATCAAAAATTGGCCTTGTCAAAGTGAAAAAAGTTATTAATAAGTGAAAGGCAGAGAAGAAGAGAAGAGATGAAATAATGGAGAGGAGAGTAAAACAAAAAGGAAAGGCTGTAAATGCCAAATGTGATTAATTTGCACCATCTGCCTGTCACTAAGGCAACCTTACACTTCAGATAGAAGTAACTCAACATTACTGATCATATCACGAATTAGTAACTGCAGCCAATCTTCCAAAAAGATCCAATTGTTTCGAACTTTCTATTTTGGAATTGGATATTTATCTAGATGTATGGATCCATGGATTTATGTGTCCGCATATATCATGTTCACAAATTAACAAAATGTGTAAAAGCTCTATTTGCCTCTTGACGTTCTATGGGTGTCTTCCTTTCTGCGTATGCCATCGCCACATTTTTTATATCTCCCACTGAAAATCCTCCCTTATTGTAATTACATATATTATCGGAGATGTCGTAGTTCAAGATTATTTATATTTTTTACATTAGGTTTCAGATGTATATATATTCTTCTGTTATATGAAACCAAAAATAAGAAATGACAAGAAAATTGTATATAGATAGGGGAGAAAATCACAAGTATCCTGAGCAATGGCAAGAAATGGGTTCATTGATGTTCCTGGTATAGTAGATGCCTCACACATACACTTATACTTCATTCGAGGGAATTGTTTGATCTTAAAGGAGATCTTCTATAATTTTGCAACTTCGATATTATTTCTTGGTTCTTCCAACCATTACTAACTTGATTATTTTTCTACAATAGTAGATAGAAGCAACGCTCATAAGGAGACCCATTGAAACCAATAAATATAGGATCGTCTTCCATCCACAAGGTTTAAACGACAAGAATACAGCGCTATACTTATGAAGAGATGTTGAGCTCTTTCTGGTGAATAAACTCAGATTATAAGTACCAGGGAGAAAGATGTGCAAAAAATGACAAGAGTCCAGTAACGAAGGTTGTAGATGGCGTATATTGGGTTCATGTCGGATGAGATTTTTTACGTCGGGTGGCAGATGTTGGGGGCAATTTTAAATGTCGGATAGTAATAAATATGTAATATTTTAGGGTAAATTACAGGAAACCCCTCCTAACGTACAATATATTTACGGGTTCCCCCTAAAATTAAATATTTTGTAGGTTTCCCTCCAAACGTACAATATATCAATTGGTACAATGCACCAAGATCAACTACTACCATCCAGGTGGAATAAAGCACGAACATTTTGCACACCAAAGTTGTCCGGAAGATAAATGCAGGAAGCTTTGCATTGTACCAATTGATAACAATCAAAATGCTTTTATGCAGGGATGGCTCTTTTTTAGATAATAGAAACAACAGGAGAATGGTAAGGCAGCAGAATCTATATCGGCTGAAACTGATGAAGGGTCTGAAACCAACAAAACGGAACAATTGAAAACAGCCTGAAACATCTTATGCACATATACCAAGGTTTTAAGCATCAGGCAACTGATACCTTTATGATCAGAATTGCAAGGTCTGAAACCCACAAAACCAACAAACTGAACACAGATAATTAGCCAAGTGTCACTTCCATCCGTAAGGAGGACACGCTCTTGGACCTCGACGTGATACTCATTACCCCGAACCTGCAGCTCCTATTGAACATATAACTTTTGAGGGTTTCCCAGATGAAAGACTTGCATGTAAGAGAGAGAGACCAATTCCACAAATCAATAATGATTAAAATGCCATTTGGAAGAAAATCATCCATAATAGACATGTATCTAATTAACTTATACAAGTATGACGCAGATACAAGACATCAATTCTCCTATGCTCTTTAAATGTATCTCTCATTTTCTCCAACAACTTACATCCTGGAACATGCTCACTATGAGAAAGTAATATGCATTTTCTCAAACATAGGAAAATTCTAGCATCACTCCCACCAAATGGAACTTTACTAAAATAGAGAGAGCTGAGATTCCCTAGAAAAGGATAACATCATTATCCAACAAATTATTCCAATTACATTTGACAGCACTGACCATCTCCTAAAAGAGATTACAACTGAGTTAAACTAAAAAACATAGGTTGTAGTATCGGTCGATACCGATATGATACGGAAAATACCGATACGGTTTGGCATGTTTCGATCTTGCGGATACTGATCGATACCGACGTTAGGAATTTCTTTCCCAGTCAATTTGACAAAGAAAAATGAAGGAAAAAAGACCAATCAACAAGGTTGTAAAAGCATAGTAATGTTATGAAAGCGTGTAAATGAAGAAAACTTATTTATCATATGTAAACCAAACAGCAAGGGTAGTTTGAAAATAGAAATTGTTGATTTTTCATAGAAAGATAATTCATTCGGAATAAATTGAGATAAAAATATGAAGAAGAAAAAAAGATGAGCATTTATGATGATGAAAAAGATTAACTTAACAATTAACCATGGCCAGACTATTAACCTAACAATTAAGCATAGTTAGTTAACCATGGTTATCTCAGACATTAACCCTTAAACATGGTTAACTTAAACATAAGTTAATCTCTTTTTTAGATAACTTCATCTTTTTTTTACATTATAAATTTTATCTTAATTTATTAACCGAATAAATTTTCTTACAATGAGAAAACATCTCCTATTTCAAATCTCAAAATAGTCGAACTAACTTGATAACATGTCCCATAGTAGCTATGGGTATCATGTGATCATGGATTCATGATGACTTGGTAGCTATTGGGTACCCGATAATTTTTCCTAATAGCAACCATCAACATATTGATGGAGAACCAGTTTAGATTTTATGTTATTTTGGTTATTTTAGATAGAGATGTTTTTATCCTTTTTATAAGTTATGAGTTTAAGTTATCTAAGGGATAAAGCCTTTAGATACTTCTTCTTTTCTTGAAAGTCTATAATAGTCCGTAAGTTCATTAATTATTCATTGAAGAATGAAAAATCTATTTTTGGGTTTGTATAGTGTGATGATAAAAACCAAATGTGGCTCTCTTGTCTTCTTCTCCGCCTTCGACATCGACATAAATCGGATCTCGGGTACAAAAGCCTCATCACTGAGATCCAACGCAACCCCCACATTTTCAAACTCGAATATTTTCATTAATTACAAATCGATTGTTATGTTTTGCATTTCTATTATAATTTTTTTATAAAGTAATAGTAGTTAATTATTCACGTAACTTTTAAAGCTTCCTCGTCCAATTTGCCTAAACCTCCAATTTCATACAAATATTATTTTCTTTTGGTTATTCGTCTCGCGTCAAATTGACATCAATGTCCTGGTTTAAGAATATTTTTATATATATGTAAGACCCATAAAAAATGTATACACAAAATTCCTTACAACAAATTAATGTCATAATCGATGTTAAATATAACAAGATTGATAATTTCATCATTGATGTGTGCCGATATGAAAAAATTATTTGATGAATTTCTTAACCTTGTTAAGCCAGAAACTATTGTTAACGGTGATCTTATATCATTAGAAAATCCATTAGTACAACCTACTGAGCATATTGTAGTTAAGTCACCAGTTAGATCCATGTTCAAAAATAGGTTTAGGCATAAATCAAAAATTAATTTTGACATTTATATATCACAATTAGAAGAATTAAATAGGTCATTTGATCAATCTAATTAATTTAAAGAACCTATTATGTCTTCTAAATATTTTGAACTTGTCTTAACAAATAGGCACGTGAAAATTTTCTATTATATATTTGTTACAAATAATTATAATAGTTTGTATTAAATAATTTTGTTGTTGGACTTGCTCCAACATTATGCAACTACGTCCTTAGTGGATATCATGATTCTTCCATCTCCACGACCGCTAGAACTGCTGTGGGAGTTTATAGTCTTAATAGGAGCCTCAATGTTGTCTAGCCCGCTGATGCAGAGGCCTCCACCATGATCGATTTTGAGGGCATCACCAGAAACAAAATATTCGGATTTCATGCTTACATCATTCACCAAGAGGTGAAATTTTTCGAAACCTGATATTTTCCTTTCTATTTCTTAAGAAGTTAAGAGGTCCCCTGAAGAAAGAGGGGACGGCCTAAAACTCACTGCTAGCAACATCCCTCGGATGTTTTGTAGGCTCTCTGTAATACAACAAGCCACCACCAACAAACAACTAAATTGAAAATTTATGAATTTCTTACAATTCTATGACTTGTCAAAATAAACTCACATCCACTAGCCTCTGTCAAGAAAACAGGGCATGCATACCATACAAGCATACAGAAAAACTATGGTATCAGAAAAAGGAACGAAATGGCAAGACCTATTCATTGAACATACCAATAATAGACCAAAAGATACAGAATATTTCATAGACCAAAACAGAGGATTAATTGCTTCCAACAATATCTATCTCATTGATTTATTTGTTTGTGTTTAGAATTGTTGATTATTGACAATGTCATTATAATTTCCCTAGTTGACAAAAGCTTTCACAGGCTTTCATATGCAAATCACTACCAACTTTGTACATGCCAGGTGACTCACTGTAGGCTTTCGGTGAGGCTCAAATCAAACGGCTAATCCTAGAAATATTCATATGGTATCAAAACTTGTGGCCAAACCAAGGACCATATATGTCAAATTGCCAATCTCTACTGGGATAGAAATCAGATTGATAAACCCACTCAATGTGGGCTCTTGGCACAGATGAAAAAAGAAGATAAATCAGCGTAGCTTACAAAATGTAGTTCACAGAAAATTGCAAATCTCTTTCTAAGCATTCTTCCACTGACGCATTTTTATTATCATAGACCCACAATATTCTCAATAGCATAAGTAGATAACATTGATGTACATCAAACCCAAACTCTAAGCCATATGTTTTGCATGGGCACAAACATGATAAGGCCACGGTACACCATATATTGAGGAGCCAAAACAAATTTTGTCATTTTATTGTATGATTTGGTGTTTCCATCAAGTGTCTGATAATCGGGCATGGCAACGATTTGAGTGTCCACTTTGTTCCTATATGCAGTATAGTACAACCCAAAATTTGTCCCAACAATTATTTACTTAGAATCAAGGTTCAAACACTCACTTTCGGTATCAGTTTGGGAGCCTTTCCTATGAGTATAGTGTTGGAGTGAGTGGGGTTCCCAACCTATATGGAGAACACCCCGGAGTGCGACGAGCGCCGTATGTGGTAAGAGAAGCTCGGGGAGGCGACGAGAGCCATTCGAAAGGTCGAAGAAACTCGGGAGGAAGGAGGAGCAGTCTGCTGAAGGGGGCACAGTTCGGTTCGAAGTCGGTCCCTGGCCGAGTTCGGACCGAAATCGGTGTGGTGTTCCAGAACCTCAAAACCGAAGTCGGGCCAAACTCGGTGTGGTGTTCCAGAACCTCAAACCGAAGTCGTTCCGAGTTTGGTCGGTGGGCTGGACGAAAATTCAGAGGTGTTTTATACACCGTTGGATCGTATCCTACGGTCCAGGATTAGCTGCGGGATTAGGGGGTATATTTTAGGTTTTTCCTAACCCTAATTTCTAATCGAACACTAACATATCATCTAAAGAAAGAGGAGAAAATGAGGCAATAGTGTCATTGCAATTTTGGGAAGGAGAAAGAAGGATTGGAGGCCGTTTCGGAGGAAGAGATCATTTTGGGTAATTTCTCATTGTCTTCTATCTTCTTGGTGTGATCTATTTTTTATTCCTAAGTGTTGAGGTGATCCTTGTTGGATCGGGAGGAACTTGTAAATGGTGCATTCTCTTTATTCCATTAGTGGAGGTTCTTCAGGGTTGGACTCCTACCGTCCAGTGATTTTTTTTCGCAAGGGTTTTTCCACGTCAAAATTCTGTGTCTGCGTGGATTATTTTTTTTGTTTGGTGTTTGGTTTGTGCGTTGTATTGCTCGGTTCTCTCGTAGGTACTCTCTAGTTTGGGGAAAAGTTTTCGCGCTTCTTTCCCAACAGTGTGGTATCAAAGCCAGGTTCTGGAATTTTCAGAAGGGTGTCAGGAGTTGACAGGTAAATCAGGGAGGAGAGATGGACGCGAAGCCGGTGCGCATGGTAAACCTGAACGGTACCAGCTATCATTACTGGAGTAGCAAGATGAAAGATCTGCTATTTGTCAATAAGCTGCATCTGTCGGTATTTGCTTCCGAGAGACCCAGTGACAAATTCGAAGAGGACTAGAATTTTGAGCATATACAGGTGTGTGGGTACATCAGGCAGTTCATTTACGAGAACGTGTACAACCACGTTGCCAGTATTGAGCACGCGAGGACACTGTGGGATAAGCTGAAATCTTTGTATGCGAAGAAGATCGGGATAAATAAATTATTCCTGATCCGGATGATGATGGGTCTGCGGTACAAAGATGGGGCATCTATTATGGATCACTTGAGTGAGTTCCAGGACGTAGTTGACCAACTATCCTCGATGGGAGTCAAGTTCGACGACGAGGTTCAGGGACTATGGTTGTTGTGTACATTGCCAGACTCGTGCGAGACCGTACGAGTGTCTATGATCGCTTCTGCTCCGGAAGGCGTGGTCAGTTTGGAGTTTGCCAAGAGCTGGGTACTGAATAAAGAGATGCGGAGACGTTCTTAGGATATTTCATCCATATTCCACTCAGATGCGTTTGTTTCAGAGAGTCGCGAAAGGGGTAAAAGCAGGGGTCCAGGCGGTGGCAGAGACAAAATCAGGAGAAGGTCCAAGGGTCGGTACGAGGACTCGGAGTGTTACCATTGTGTCAAGAAGGGCCATATCAAGCAAAACTGTTTCGCTTGGAAGAGAGAGAAGAATGGCGACAAAGGGAAGCAAAGTGCGAACACTACAGCGGCGGTCTCGATACATGGAGGCGACGTGATCATTGTAGGTGATAGGGTAGTTATGAACCTTGCCTACAATGACAACTCTTGGTTGGTGGACTAAGGTGCTTCAGTGCACATTTCTCACAACAGGGCACTATTTGCTACTTACACAACAGGCGACTATGGAGTATTGAAGATGGGCAATGGAGATATGTCAAAGGCGGTTGCCATTGGAGATGCACATTTAAGGACAAAGACGGGTGCAGTTTTTGTTCTCAAAGATATCTGTCATGTCCCTGATATCCGTTTTAACCTGGTGTCGGTTGGAAGGTTGGATGACGAGGGTTTCTTCAGTCTCTTCGGGAACAATCAGCAGAAGCTTTCCAGAGGATCGATGGTGATTGCCAGAGGAAGCAAGAGGTCCAGACTCTACTATATGGAAGGGAGCGCACATGGGGCATAGGAGGATAACGCAGCTACTGATGCGTCTACTGAGTTATGTCACAGGCGACTCAGCCATATCAGCGAGAAGGGGATGAGCTACTTGGTTAATAGGAAGGTGATTCCAGGGCTAAAGTCTACAAAGTTGGAGAGGTGCACGCACTGTTTGGCGGGAAAGCAAAATATGGTATCTTTTCAAAGTCATCCAAGTTCAAGGAAGCCGGCGTTGCTCGAGTTGATTCACTCGGATGTCTGCGATCCTATGAAAGTAAAATTTATTAGTGGTGCTTCTTATTTTATAACATTTATTGATGACTATTCCAAAAATGTTTGGGTCTATACCATAAAGACCAAGAATCAGGTGTTGTCCACTTTCAAGGAGTTTAAGGCCTCTGTTGAAAGGGAGACGGACAAGAAGTTGCTTTGTGTTCGGTCGAACAATATCAGCGAGTATATCGGTCCCTTTGATGCTTATTACAAAGAGCAAGGGATACGACACAAGAAGACTTCTCCAAAGACACTGCAGCTCAACGGTGTAGCGGAGCGGATGAACAGGACGCTGATAGACAGGGTACAATATTTGCTGTCAGAAGCAAACTTGCCGGACAGCTATTGGGGCGAGGCACTTTATACAGCTGTTTATGTTATTAATTTATCTCCTAGTGCTCCTTTGCAGGGTAATGTGCCTGACAAAATATGGTACGACAAAGAGCTATCATAAAATCACCTGCGAGTGTTTGGTTTTAAGGCCTTTGTGCATGTATCGAAGGACGAAAGATCCAAACTTGATCCAAAGACGAGACGGTGTGTCTTTGTCGGCTTCGGTCGGGATGAGTTTAGCTATAGACTCTAAGATCCAGTGGGAAAAAATCTTTACAGAAGCAGGGACGTGGTATTCGTCGAGGATCAGACCATGACCAACACTCAGGATTCCGAGATGCCTTCTGAGGCTAAGGAATTGCCTGAGTTAGAGTAATTTTGCTTCAAACAGTTTTTAGAGTAATTTTGCTTCAAACAGTTTCTAGAGGACATCGCAGAGGATCTAATTATGGAGGAGCCAGTACATGGAGTTGCTCCCAACCCTGATCATTAACCTGCTGATGGTGGTCAGGGTAACCCTTAGGAGGATGAGCATATCGAGGAGGTAGTTCCTAGAGGGGAGGAGTCTGTAGATATACAGCCAGCATCAGTGGTTCTGTTGAGGAGGAGCGATAGAGAGCGTCGACCATCTACGAGATACTCACCAGGTGAGTATATTCTACTGACTGACGGGGGAGAACCCGAAAGTTTCATAGAGGCTATGGAAGACGAACACAGACAGGAGTAGATGGAGGCCATGCAGGAGGAGATGAGTTCCTTGGAGGCCAACTCTACTTATGATTTGGTGCGGTTGCCAAAGGATAAAAATTCTTTAAAGAATTGATGGATGTTCAGAGTGGAGTAGACAGATGATGCTACTCGTCCTCGATACAAAGCGATGCTGGTAGTTAAAGGCTAGCTTTGGCTTTAGATTATGATGAGATCTTTTCGTCAGTCGTCAAGCAGTCGTCTATTCAGGTGGTGCTAGCTTTGGCAGCCAGTTTTGACTTGGAGGTCGAGCAAATGGACGTGAAGACGATATTACTCCACGGTGATCTTGAGGAGGAGTTGTACATGAAGCAGCCAAAGTGATTCTGTGAGAAGGGCAAGTCACATTTGGTCTACCATTTAAGAAAAAGCTTGTATGGTATAAAATAGACTCCGAGCCAGTGGTATATGTTTGTGGTATTAAACGAAAGAATGAAAGTGTATTTCAATGACAGGGTTTATGCGAAACCCGCGCCCTTTGGTTTACAAACAAACTTGTACAATTTAATCCTATACGAGGATGTGGGAGTACAATTTATTTAATCTGGGTAAAAATTGCTATAGGTGTCTGATCTGCAGTCGATCACTTTAGTCCTTGGACCACACGATGTTGAAGAAGTGCCGTGGAAGGCAGGTAGCAGCTTCGAAGGTTGCAGGAGAGGGTGGATGCACGATGCCAAAATCGTCGATCCCTGCTCTTTGCCTGAGCTTCGGTCTCTCTCTCTCTCTTGACCTTTTGATCTGGTATTGGTTTTCTTGACCAATTTTTCGACCTTTCAATTTATCGACCTTCCAATTTGTCGACTTTCTAATTTGTCGACCCTGTTCCCCATTGATAGGGGTCTCTATTTATAGAGTTTTGGAGACAGTGACCACTCCGTCGGTGTAAAAACCGAGGAGTGGGAAGTATAGTACCCTTTTACACAATGGTTAAAATAATCAATGCCTGCGTATAGATGACCTTTTGAGTGAGCATGTGACGCGTGTCCAACTAAGGGGACAAAACACGTATATCTGCTGCGAAAATCACGGCGTAGAAGCCACGTAGGTAGGTATCCCTTGTGTAGAAGAGGTTGGCGTAGAAGCCAAATGACTGTCACCCTGGCGTAGAATCCAAGTAGGCATAGAAGCCGAACAGGCATAGAAGCCGAACAGACATAGAAGCCGAACAGGCGTAAAAGCCGAATAGGCATAGAAGCCGAATAGGCGTAGAAGCCGAATGGTCGTAGAGGCCGAGTGGTCGTAGAGACTGAGTGGTCGTAGAAGCCGCGTGAGCACAGATCCTGAATGGGTGTAGAAGCCGCTGCGTACCGTGCCAGAGTGCTGATGTGGACGTCTTAGCTGGAATTATGGCTTTTGAAGATATAATCAAATCTCTTGCAGAGATTTGCCACCATCTTATGCATTAAATGCGGAGGCGTGTTTTGAAGGTCTGCAGCCCTTCTGTACATCCGTCGCAGAGACGTGCCTTGAGAGAAACTGTCATCGCTCTGTACAATTAGACGTGGAGACGTGCCTCGAGTCCCATACGAAGTACAACTTTTGACGTGGCAGGCGGTTTGTCTACTGCGGAGCGTAAAACAGCTCATGTTTGCCTGTGTAAAATAAGGCAGCATATTTCCTTGTACGCGAAAGAGCGGTTTACGCTGAGGGGACTTCAGTAAACGACGGTTCGGTAATGTTTTAACCAAATCCTCTGCATTAAATGCAAAGATCCGCCATCATACTGTGGGGCGCGTTCCGAGGGGTCTGTCATCGTTTCCAGCCGTCGTCTGGGTAGCCGTGCAGCACTTTTTGTCAGGAGTCAGAGGTCAGATTCACTGCGTGACTTGACAGGTTCATTTCGGGGAAGACGAAGCGATCCTCGTACGCTTTAACGCTGCTTTGAGAGCGGATGAGTTTTACGCCATGGAGGCGATGAAGAACCCTGTTTACGCTGGAGCGGCCTGAACGTACTGCACTTACGCGGATGGTCCTTTGAGCTTATTCTTTACGCTGTATTTTAGCAGAAAAAGCTCTGTTATACGCTTGATGGCTCTGAAGGCCTCTGTTTACGCTGCTCTACATCAAGAGGCTGCGTAGATCCTCCCAGCATATTTTTTATGCTTCTACAAGACCCCCTTCAAAGCTTTTAAATTCCTCGGAATTTGAAACACTTTGAATGAAGCATGAACGGCCCCTCGTAACTCAAAACATTTCTGAATGGAGCATTGAAACGGTCGATACTGACTTTATGGCAGATTTATTGGGGACCGCTGTAATCTTTTTCGCTTATAAAAAGGCTGGGGGGGTTAACCTGTTCTCTCCACATTCCCATCACCATGCAGAGATGATCGCCGGAGTTCGTTGGGTCGATCTGAGGAAGAAGGAGATTATGTTCTTCCAGCATGTAGGGAGCCGAAAAAGATGACATCTTCGAGCAAGTGTCCACTGCAACGATGGATCATGAAAGGATATCTTAGCCTCCCTTGCTCGGGATAATCAGCAACTTTGTATGGTGGTTCTTCGGGAGAGACGAAGAATCGTATTTCACCATACTGCTTGCAAGCGGCGCTTTCTCTAGTTACCTCTGGTGACGAGAGGCAGACAGACCGGCTAGAGTGGCGGTGGTCTGTAGGAAAGCAGAATTACCCTGCTTTTCTTCTATTGGAGGATGGATCATATGCCCAGTTTTATATCCTCTTGCCACTGATCATCTTCTTGGAAGAAGAGGAAGATCACCAATGCAAGAACCTATCAGAACAGATTTCGAGGGCGGCCTTCAGGCGACGATGGAGAAATCCTTTGTAGACGGAGTTTCCCTCAGTTGTAATCATGAAAATGAAGAAAAACCCTCGTAGATTAGATTTCCCTCATATGTAATCATGATTTTAATCTTTAATAAAATCGTCTTTTTCTCCATATGATCATCTTGCCATACGTTTCTGTGAAGTCTGAATATGTGTAGCTTCGACACGTCTAATTCTTTATGCCGACTCTGATAAGAAGAGTATTAGGCCCTATCCTTTACGTATAACGAATAGTCCATAGAACGCTGTTTAAGCATTTTGAATATTTAGAACCATCCTGTTGCTAGGACTGAGGGACCGCGTAGAACTCTGAACTGTTGCTTCTGATGAACAGAACTTTGTTCAGACTTCGTCTTCAAGAATGATCTCTCAAAACTCCCTTGGAACAGGATTGAGGTTTTGGCTGTCAAACTGAGTTTGCCATCTTGATAGACGAGATGTTCAGACTGGAGTCTGGATGAACCTCCAATTTTGGACCCGAGAAGAGTAATTTCTCAATATTTGAACTCTGTATGCTTCAGGTACTTGGGATGCTCTGGGTCAAGAATGAGTATCTTCTGTGTGAACTCTTGGCAATTGACCGCTTTGGGGACTGTTCGAATATGCGGAAAGTCGTGGAGTATAAAATCATCAGTCTGTAGCCTCTGGGCGTAAAACACCATCGAGCGTGAAATCGTAGACTTGTGGTTCCTGAGCGTGAAGTCGTAGGTTTATAGCCTCTCGAGCATAAAAGCTACCGAGCACAAAGGCATCCGGGCATAAAACTATAGACTTATAGCTGTCGAACGTAAAGTCGTAGATTCGTAGTTGTCTAGCGTAGAAAGCTCCTTTAGCGTAAGACTGGAGATCTGTAGCCTGTGAGCATAGAACACCATCGAGCGTGAAATCGTAGACTTGTGGTTCCTGAGCGTGAAGTCGTAGGTTTGTAGCCTCTCGAGCGTAAAAGCTACCGAGCACAAAGGCATCTGGGCATAAAACTATAAACTTATAGCTGTCGAACGTAAAGTCGTAGATTCGTAGCTGTCGAGCGTAGAAAGCTCCTTTAGCGTAGAACTGTATATCTGTAGCTCCTGAAAAGAAAATTTCTTCGAGCGTGAAGTTTGCGGATCTGTTGCTTCTGAGCGTAAACTGAGCGCCACCGAGCGTGAGATCATCGATTTGGTATCTGCTGAGCGTAAAGTCGTAGGTTTGTGGCCTCTCGAGCATAAAAGCTACCGAGCACAAAGGCATCCGGGCGTAAAACCATAGACTTATAGCTTGCAAGCGTAAAATCGTAGATCTGTTGCTGTCGAGCGTAGAAAGCTCATTTAGCGTAGAACCTGCTGAATCGTCTTGCACGAAAAACTTTTCGAATTTGCTGACTGTCCGTCTTTCAAGGGTAGTGGGCTGACGTAGCATCCAATCATAACCCACTATTAATTGCGAGATTTGGTTAGGGTCTCGAGGAGTCCGTCCGAGGATTCGAGGAGTTGACCCGAACTCTATATATATCCCAAGCTTTTGAGAGAAAAACTTTTTATCTGTCTTCTGCGAAAGAGAGCTTTCGAATGTTCGAGTTTTTCTTCGTTCCTTCTCCGAGCACTTCGAGTCTTTAGAAATGGCGCCGAAACAAACCCCCTCCGCTAAGGGAAAGAGTATAGGTTCTTCTTCTCATTCTTCTGCCCCAGCAAGGGAGTCTTCGGTCGGGCAAGGAGAACTTCCTTCTGAGCGAAGTATCCCGCCGACGAGCAGCGCACCCAGTCTTAGAGGTAGAGCCTTTGCGGTGACAAAAACGACGAAAAATCCTTTGCACACGTTGAACGTGACCGCGCTAGGTCGTCTTCTATGCTGATAGCCTCTTTTTGAGGAAGATGATGCACGAAGACGTTTTCATCCTTTACGCCCACATTTCTAATGTGCCAGCGTAAAGACTCCATATTTTCGTAGTTCTAAGCGTAAAAGCTCTGGCTACTGAAAATTGGCGTATATCGTAAAATTTGAGTTTTACGCTTGTGGAGGGGACTTCCGGCGTAAAATAACCAAATTTGTACAATCCTGCGTAGATTATAGACTGTCGTTTCTTTGGTCTGTATGTTTGTGCAAGATTTGTAATGACATATTTTTCTTGCACTTTTGCAGTTGATTTGGGTGAGTCTCCACTGGCCGAGGTGATGGGTTCCGCTGCCGGGATGCTGCACTCGAACTACCTGGAGGATCTGTCCCACGTGGCATTTCCCATCTCCGGACCCCAGTATCCTGAGGGAAGGGAGTTTTTAATATCGGCTCAGGGCGAGCGGACGCTGTTGAACATGATCAACGGAGAGCCCCTGACATACGTAGACGGGGAGCAGTACATAAAGCCGCCTTTCCTCTTTGGGGACTTGATTGACAAACAGTCTCAGACGAAGCCCAAGAGGGAGCCCTGGGTTTTTCCTGCCAGGAATTTGGTCTTGTATCTGCCAACGATGCCGAAGGATTATCCCTTCTCGGCTTTCTTCCACGCGACGCATTCCAGGAAGATGTTGTGGACGCTGACTCCTGATCTTCACGGCAAGCCGGGGAAGATCTTTCATCTGAAAGGAGCCGACCAGGGGTCGTTTGTCAGTCACCCTTTCGGCGTTGTGACGTTGTTCAGGGGACTGTGCCCGGGCAGTGTCCCGAGTGAAGACAGCTCAGTGATCCAGCCGGTCCAATTGCCGACCTTCTGCAACGACTTCATGGGACGAGGCGGGGTATATCCCAAGAAGAATCCTCGGTGCAATGGGTGGATCGCCCCAACAAACTCCCGATGGATATGCCTAGTTG
The DNA here is from genome assembly GCA_036927795.1 of Iris macrosiphon. Lineage (NCBI taxonomy): Eukaryota > Viridiplantae > Streptophyta > Magnoliopsida > Asparagales > Iridaceae > Iris > Iris macrosiphon. The sequence continues at coordinate 140,226,325 of JAYESA010000014.1, forward strand.
ACTGGGCCTTGAAGCACTTCCGGAGAGAGCTGGAGGGCATTAGACTGTATGTCGCTGTGAGTGCGACGAGCGTCGGGTTGCCTCCCAATCCTAATTTGTTCTTGGCACTGATGGAGCGATACATTTCGCTCACTGGCACCTTCGCCACTCCACTGGGGGAGCTGGGATTGGCCCTCCATGAGATGGCAGTTGTCTCGAGACTGTCGATGGGGGATACCCTATATGAAGAGTATGTTCCGACCAACCGGGAGTTGGTGGACTTGGACCCTCGGGTGGCGAAAGTGTATCAGGAGCTGATGTGTCAATACTTCACGTGCACCACTTTTTATAACGAGCCTTCTGATTTGGATCACACCACCAAGTGGATGTCCTACCTCTTCTTCCACCGAGCTAGGGCCGCCAAGTCGGAGAAAGCCTCGGGGGACAAGAATGAGCCCGTGAACTGTTTGGGCGTGCTTAGCGCCCAGGTCGTGGAGGATCTTATGGAGGAGGCTAAAGCTCCGGATCAGATTCTCATTGAGGGGGTAGGAAAGTACCCCGAAGGCACTAAGGCCTGTAGTTACTTGAGGCGCTGTCGCATGCCTCTGTCTAGGGAAGCCCAGCTGGCTGGTTTCCTCTCCATATGGCTGCGTCGAGTAGTAGTGCCTAGTACTGCGTCCGCGGACCGCATTCACCGGAACATCCTGTGGCCGGCAGTGCTCCTGGTGTTTGAGGCAAGACTGGGCTTGCTTCCTGCAATGGTGTGTCGTATACAGGCTGGCCTGAGAGCCATGACTGATGGGTTGCTCGTCGATGAAGCTCGGCGTGAGAGTTTTCCCCGGGTGGAATTACCATACCTGTATTTGATGGGATGGTTAATTCTCCACAATCCCCGGGTGATGTCTCCTGTATCCGGTAGCAGCTCGGGGGGTATATTCTTGCTGAATTACAAGGACTCTCCCTGGAATGTGAGCACAGTTTTAGACTGTCGGCTGGTGTTGAACTTCAGCCACGGCTGGAAGCTCCTCTGTACTCCCCCTCCTGTACATCACAATCAATCAGGGACGAGGCTCGAGGATTCAGGTGAAGAGAAGACCGATCTTTCTCCAGAAGCTTTCAATTGGTTGGTCTGCATTAGACCCTCCCATCTGCTGTACAGGAGCGAAGATCATTGCTTCTTCGAGCCCTACTTGCCTAGTCGGTTTGCCAGGCAGTTCGGGTACGATCAGTTGCACGTGGGCAATGCCATCACCAGCTTTAGGTCCAGGGGCGGACTCATTGATGGAGCCAGAGGGTGGCGATATTTTATCATGGGTTGTACGGGAGCAACCTTCGTTGTGCCGGTCGTAACAACCTCCACGGAGCTCCGCATTCTCCATTCTTACGCCCAGTTCTATGTGACGATTAACACCTTCCATCGTGATTTTGACATGCGTGGAAGCTTCAGGGTGCCTTCTCCCAAGCCTGGGGGAAGAGTCGAAGTCCCCTCGATTTCTTCGGACGAGAGTGAGGAGTCTGGCACTCCGGATGAGCCTCTGGTGTCGGTGCCGAGGTGTGAAGTGCCTCCGCCTACGGGGGCTTTGGTAGTCTCTTCTGGGAAGCGGCGGGCTTCTGCTCCGAAGGAAGCTTCTCTTCGTAAAAGGAGGAAGGAGACGGTTTCTCGTCCTCTCTGCATTCTTGGTATTGAGGCTCCTGGGAGTGAGCCTGCATCTCCCCATATCAGGGATGATTCTTTGGCTGGAGGTTCCTCGCCTTTTAGAGAGGGACCTTCTACAGTTCCGGCCGGCGGCGCCGGAGAATCCTCGCTAGAGGTTGCTGTCGTGGCTACTGCTCCAGGTAGCGGAGCGAGATTGCCTGTGTGGCCGAGGCAGATAGAAGAATCTTTCCCGAGGTCAGCAGCGGATAAAACTCCCGCCGTGTCGGTGAGCATGCCTAGCGAGATTCTAGCTGACGAACCTCGACTGCGTCTTGGTGAAGGCTTGACGGAACTCTTGGCGATGTCGGTCGGCCCACCTCCTTCTCCAGGTATGACAGTTCGTATTGCGTCATTAAGGCGTGGTTTAGCTACATCGGCTGCAGATGCGTCGTATATGCCGTTGGCTCCGGGTAAATGTCGTCTTTATGTCTCCCTTTAGAAAGATTACCATCATGCTGATATCAACTTTCTTGTCCTTTTTTCAGGGGATGGCGTCCACGGAGAGCACAGCGTTGAAGCGCCTTCTGGCTCTGCTCCGGCTCCTGGTGATGATGTGGAGGCGCTCGACTTCGAGGAGGAAATGTCCTCGAGGGCTAGCTCGCCCAGAGTGGTTTTGTCGTCTCAAGAGGAGGACGAACCCGTCATCGTGACCTCGCCCCTCGCGAGTATGCCGATGACTTCGATTATTGTCGTCGCTCCTTCTTCGGTCGTGCCACGCGTCGAGGTGGCGGCTGTGGCCACCTCATCTGCAATTATCCCTAGAGAGGGACTTGCTGATATCGCGGCCACTCCTGGCGTTCAGTCGGATCTAGTTGCGTTGACCGAGCAACATACCAGCCTATTTTATACCGGTTTGAAAACGATGATATCAATGGTGTTGGCGAAGAGTCTAGATTTCGAGCGCCTGAAGAAGACTTCTCAGTTTTTGATCGGGGCCATCAGGGAGCTCGGCGATCCTGAGGTAGCTGACGCCCTGGAGGCGGTGGTTAATGGTTTAGAGCAACCCATTAACGAATACTTGCAGCTGACTTGGGGCAGCTTCGATGCTGAGGTCCAGACCAGGTACGACCACATGACTGCGCGGCTCACTACCAAGCTGGAAAGCCTAGACAACTCCATCAAGACACATGAGCTGGAGATGGATAGAAGAAAAGCTGTCGTGGCAGAGGCTCTCGCTCTTGAGACAAAGTGCCGATCCGAGCATGAAGGAAATGCAGCGAGGTCCTCCAAGATGAGGGAAAAACTCTCTCGGGCAGAGGAGTGGGCTTCTCAATCGTTGGCGGGTCTAGACATAGCGACTGGTCGATTGAGCACGGCGCGACGGGATTTGGATCATGCAGAAGCTGCCCGTGTGGGCTGCCTTCGGGCAAGGGCTGAGCTGTCCTGTATGAATACCCTCGAGGCACGGCTGGAGCGGGCTCGCGCCGATGCTTTGGTTCTTAGAAATGAGAGGATAGCTGCTCTGGAGCGGCTGATTCGCGATCTGACTACTCCGCCATCATGATGTATCCTTTCTCTTTTTGCTTCCCCAGATGTAATTCTGCTCTCTTTTGGGAATAAATAAAAGCGACTCTTTTCTGACTTTTGTGGACCCATCATTTCGGAATATAAATGACAGTTTTTAGGTGAGAGTGATATCTGATGATAAACTCTCGGTAAACTTTTAGCGGGACATATCTGTTCAGAGGTCATACGGACATGATAGAATGTAACCCAACTAATTGCGTTCTGGAAGTAGTTTTTTCAGAATTGAGATCCTCGTTATATTCTACTCGAGCAGGGGAGATTAAGCATAGTACCTTTTCAGAAACTTGCCATTGATAGGAGCCACTAACAGGTCTCCATTAGGCTGGGCTATCCTGTAGGCGCCGTTCGAGAATGTTGTCTCGATCACATAAGGGCCTTCCCACTTGGGCTAGAATTTGCCTTTACTTCTGTGAGTAAGAATCATCAGCCTTCTTACGGCTAGAACTAGCTCGCCGACTTTGAACATTCTTTCCTTTACTTTACGATTGAAGGTTTTGGAAATAGGTGCTTGGTAGAGCGCGATGCGCTGCTGAGCTTGTAGGCATTTCTCGTCTAATCCTTCTAGCTCTTAGAGCCTTAACAGGTCATTCTTTTCTCGAGTCAGCTCACTAGTCACGGCTATCCTGAGTGACGGGATCTGGATTTCAATGGGGAGAACTGCTTCGCTCCCGTAGACCAGCGAGAATGAGGTACAACCTGTCGGTGTTCGTACCGTTGTGCGGTATGCCCAGAGACATTCGCCCAGCTTCTCATTCCAATCTCTCTTATTTGAAGAGACGAATTTCTTTAGGAGTTTGATAATGGTTTTGTTGAAAGCTTCCGTCAAACCATTAGCAGCTGGATAATATGTCGTAGAGGCAATATTGTGTATCCAATTTTTATCGCAAAATTGATGAAACGCTTGGCTGATGAACTGAGGCCTATTGTCGTGAATTATCCTCCGGGGTACCCCGAAGTGATAAATGACGTGATGCTTGATGAAGCTAATCACATTAGACGCCTTCACCTCAGCGAAGGGGATCGCCTCTGTCCATTTGGAGAAGTAATCCGTGATGGCCAGTATGAACTGGTGACCGCTGGAAGAAGACGGGTGAATAGGACCAATGATATCCATACCCTATGCTTCGAAAGGCCAGGACGCAACCGTAGGATGTAGATATTCAGACGGTTGATGTATGAAGTCCGCATGAACCTGACAGGCTCTGCATTGTCTTGCATACCGTATTGCATCTGCGATCATAGTAGGCCAATAATAGCCCATTCTCCTGATGCGATCCTTTAGCTTAGGACCGGGTTGGTGCCCTCCGCATACACCGTCGTGAGCTTCCCGGATAATCTGTTGTGCTTCGTCTTCGGATAGACATCTCAATAGCAGTCCATTGTAGGTCCGGCGATACAGACATTGTGAAGATGCATCGTAGTAGAAGCGTAATGATCGTCTTTTGACGGATATTACTTCTTTGGGGTCCTCCGACAAGATTCCGTACGCGACAAAATCTATGAAGGGACTTCTCCAGTCTCTTCTGGAGGGATCTGTGTTTACAGCGTGGCTGCATTCTATGTGAAAGTTGTTCTTAACACAGAATAAATCTCTGTTAAGAAGGATTACCGAATCCTGCCTTCTTATAGGAGTGGCTAAATCTGCAGCTAGACTGGCTAGGACATCAGCTTCCAGATTCTGAGATCGAGGTACATGCTCTAAGAAGAACCCTTTGAATGTCATGGCTATCTCGACCGTCGCCCGGTGATAGGGGATGAGGTCTAGATTCTCGGACTTCATATATCCCTCTGACTTGATTGACGATAAGCAGAGAATCACCGAAAGCTTCCAGGGATTCGACCCCCAGCTCTTTGGCGACTTGGAGCCCGATTAGCAGAGCATTGTACTCTGCCACATTATTGGAGCAGGGCTCGCTAAGAGAATATGCTCGGTAGATGACGAGCTGATCAGGAGTGACCAGGATGACTCCTACTCCTGAAACGACGTTTCCCCTAGGACCGGTTCTGGAGGCACCATCGAAGAAGAGTTGCCACGCGTCACTTTCCATTATGGAATTATATTCTGCAACTTCGTCGGGAATGTCCTCGTATAATTTGGAGGCCTCCGGGATCGGATGAGCAGCTAGGAAGTCAGCCAGCGCTTGGCCCTTGATGGACTTCTGCGGTATGTATACCATGTCATATGGTGTTAATAGCATCGCCCAAGTCGCGAGTCGGGAATTAAGAACACTTGGCTTGCTCATCAGTACTCGAAGAGGGTTGATCCTGGAGATGATGTGGATAGTCTGGCCGGTGACATAGTGCCGCGTCTTCTGGATAGCGAACATCAGAGCCAAGCATTCTTTCTCCACTGGGTTGTACCGGTGTTCAGCTCCGACCATCATCCTGCTGAGGTAGTAGATAGCCTGTTCATGACCCATGTCATTCTTCTGTGCGAGAAGAGCTCCTAGAAAATGATCCATCGCTCGAACGTACAGCAAGAATGGCCTTCCCATGACGGGAGGCACCAGAACTGGCGGACTGGTGAGGTAGCGCTTGATATCTCCGAACGCTTGCTGACAGGCTTCGTCCTATACAAAGGATACACCTTTCTTCATGAGATGAGAAAAGGGCTGACATCTCACCGAGAGGTTGGATATGAATCGCCGGATATAAGCCAGACGGCCTTGAAATCCCCGGAGTTCCCTCAGATTACGGGGCGGTCGCATTTCTACGATTGCCTGGACTTTGTCAGGGTCCACCTGGATGCCTTTGGCGGTGATGACAAATCCTAGGAACTTGCCACTAGATACACCCAAAAAGGACTTCGTAGGGCTCATCTTGAGTTGATGTTGGCGCATTAGCTCGAATACCGTCCTCAAGTCTTGAATGTGATCACCCTTGAGGCGACTCTTGACGGCTATGTCGTCTACGTAACATTCCACTGTTTTGCATAAATGCTCATGGAATATGTTACTCATAGCCCGTTGGTATGTAGTCCCGGCGTTCTTCAATCCGAAGGGCATGACCGTATAGCAATATACCCCCAATGGTGTTCGGAAGGCAGTGTGCTTCTCGTCTTCAGGATGCATCTTGATCTGATTGTATCCTAAGAACCCGTCCATAAAAGACATGCGTTCAAAGACGCAGGTGTTATCGATCATGATGTCCGTGATGGAAAGAGGGGATTCATCCTTGGGGCAGGCCGCATTCAGATCTCGGTAGTCGATGTAGATACGTACCTTCCCATTTTTCTTTATGACTGGGACAACGTTGGCGACCCAGTCGGGATGTTGTTCTTCCTGGATGAAATCACAGGCTATCGGCTTCTTGACATCAGCTTCAATGGCGTCCATCATGTCCGGGCGGAACCGGCGTTGGTGCTGCTTCACAGGTTTTGAGTCGGTCAATATATTAATTTTGTGAGTAGCCACCTTCGGGTCTAGGCCCGGCATGTCCTCATAATCCCACGCAAAGACGTCGATATATTCCTTTATCAGCTGTATAATTTCTTCCCTTTCAGCTGGGGGAAGATTGTTACTGATAAATATCGGCTTTGGCGAAAGTTCACCCCCAACATGGATTTTGATAACTTCATCTTTGGTGGGGGGTTCTCTTTGCTCGAAGCAAAATTTCTACTGCGCATCCATTTGTTGAGCCCAAGAGTCATCCTCGAATGGCTCAGAATCCTGTTCATCCGCTTCTGAGGGATTTGTCACCACCATATTTACTGATAGTGTTTGTTTGAGAGCATCAGGTGAGTCGGAGGGTGATGAGCCATTCTGAGAAGAGAAAAAGATGTCCTCATCTGACTTGGAAGCCGTAAGGGAGGTGGCATACCCTAACCCGAAACGAGTTTGTCGATAGCGGGGGTCACCGTGCGGCGGCGTTCGTCTGCCTCTTTCGTAGTTGAGGCCTGGCTTTCGCTTCAAGTCGTAGGCCATGTTTTGCATGATCTTCAGCGCTTGCGGGCTGTATCGGTGAACTTGCAATTTTCCAGTATCGTCATTGAAAGAATCTTCCTGGATAGCTGGTTGATTGTGTATGCGGCCGAAGAATATTGGACGCTGATTGCTGCAGGTAGGCGGGACAATGAAGATAGAATCCTCATGGGGTCCATATGTTGTGATGATGTTGGATGATGACGCTACTTCCCAGACATACGGACGGTAGGAGTTTATAGCTTCCAAGAATTTTTGTGCTATGGGTTCTACCTCGTCACGGTGAGTGGATTCCTATTTTGGAATTTGAGCGTCAATATACAGGAAAAGAGGATGTTTATTATCATTTGGAACTCCGCTCCTGGTTGCATTTACATCAGTTGGCTGCCTGTCGCGCCGAAGGTTGATGACCAAGGGTGGGGGCTTCCGGTTCAAAGTGATCGCCAGAGGATCACTCCCTTCTCCTAACCTGGTCTTGTTCAGGTGGATAGCCATGGGCTCTATAGCTTTTGGACGAGTGGTTCATCCTTTCACTCTGATTGATAGCGGTAGTGTGGCAGAGGGTTCTTCTGGCTCCCGGTGGGATTCCTTCTCTGCCTCGCCTGACACTTCTTTCATGTGGTCTTGGGAGTACAACACGGTATCAGAATAGTAGGATTCTATTCCTTTGAACGGGTTTAGGTCAGCCACCTCCGTTTGTACCATTCCTTGTGCGTCTACATATTTAAGGCATTGATGTAGGGTTGAAGAAACGATGTTGTGGTCGTGGATCCATGGTCTTCCTAGCAGAATGTTATAGGATACCTCTGAATCGATGACGTAACATGTGGCCACCGATCTGGATCCTCAGGCAAATTTTCCCCAACGGCTTACTTCTTCCGGCATTTAAACCCACGATCGTAGTGGTGGTGTAAGCCAATTCGCTAGTAGGAATTCTCAGCGGTCTGAGTAGACTGTGAGGGATAATGCTGATCGACGATCCCGGATCTATGTGAATTCGGTCGACCTCCATGGAACCGACGTACCCGGTATAATAGAGGGGCCTGTCATGTTTGTTATATTTTAACAGCATGTCGTCTTAAGTGAAAGTGATATTTGGGACCACCTCCATCACGCTGTGGCATTGAGGACACGCCACTGGTTCTTCGTCGGGGGACTTGAGCTGGGTCAAGTATGCCTCCGCCTGCATCAGTGCTTCACTCAGGGCTAGACGAGTGTCTTGGGAGAGCCTGAGTAGCTCGAAGATGGACAACCTGGCTGGCGTATTGGCTAGTTGGGCCAGGATATCGAAGTTGTATGGTTTCTCTAAACCTTTGCTTGGAATGTTCTTTACAGGTTTATCAAAGCGCACTTCTTTTTGCTTCCCCTTCTCCGCCGGAGTTGGTTTTGAAGGACTGATATCTGGTACAACGGGACCTTGCTCTGAAGGTTTGGCCCTGGAGCGTCTGCTGGTGCACCTTCCTGGCTTGCTCCGTAGTCGTTGAGGTAGGCCTTCCCTGAACGGGTTGCAGCAAATACCTCGTCTTCTTCTGATGCTGAAGAAGTCGCGATCATATGGCATGGCCTGTATTTGGAGCTCTTTTTGGATGTAGGCTTAGTAGCCTTAGTTTCTTCCTCGAACTCTGCCACCAAATCTGGATGAACCCACATAATCTCGCCTTGTCGGGTAGTCAGGGGTACCAGGTTGTAATTTTGATCCCTAGCTGGAGGGAGATTGACGATGTTCATCGTTGTCCGGGAGATAGGTGCAACACCATCCGGGTTCTTTTGGGGAGGCAGATTGCCAAACTGTAGAGAGATCATGTTGGTCGTGACCGTCTTCTCGGTGTTGTGCAGGGTGATGGCTTTAGCATCGATTAACCCCTGGATCTTCCTTTTCAGTATGTAATACACCTTCGTCGAGTGGTGTATGTATCTGTGGAAGACGCAGTATTTAGGGTCGTTAGTATTGCCGACTTCCTGGGGCTGCCTCAGCTCTGGAAGGGTGATCTTGCCACTTTTGACGAGACACTCGAATATACTTGGGATATCGTCGTCGTCGAAAGAGTAGACTTCGACGGGCCTGGAAGTCCCGGGTTTCGTTTGCGTGATTGCCGCAATCTTTGGTCTGGCCGTATTGATTGCCAGGACTTCTTTCCCTTTGGGACCACGAGGATGGTCGCTGCTAGGAGATAACCTCTTGCCTTTGTCAGAGGCGGAGATCATGATGCCATTGTCATGCACCTTGCGACCGTTGTCTTCGGCGGCTACTGCCGAGATGATGAAGGAGGGCCAATCATGGAGCTGATATGGTCCCATGAACACCGAGACCATGGAAAGGAGGTTCTTCCTGCAAATGTCTACCAATGCAGAGTCGGGAACTCCTGGAGGCATCTGTAAGGTGGCCTGACGAAAACGTTCGATGAAGATGCGAACGTCCTCCTTTTTCTTCTGCTTGACTTCGATGAGAGAGGACATAGACATGTCCATTCCTCCCTTGTAGAATTGCGTGAAGAATAAAGCTCTGAATTCCTCGAAGGAAGTAATGCAGTTGTCCTCCAAGCTATGGTACCACTGATAGGCTACTCCTGAGAGACAGCCTTTGAACACCCGAGTGAGGAGGGCGTCGTTCCCTTGTAGCAACACCGTCATCATACTGAAATAGTTCATGTACTGGCTTGGTGATATTTTTCCCTCGAACAAGGCCATAGTCTGAGGTTTGTACCTCGGCGGGAAAGGGACCTCCTCCCAGATAGCTGGGTAGGGCTGGTTGATTCCCAGTTTCTTGAGCTGATCTTTGTGCTTCAAGGCGTCGAACTGGGCTTTCAACTCCCGTACTGCCTGCATCAGATTTTCAGTCAGAAGCGGGGCCACGGAGTGGTGCGGAGTTGGTTGTATCGTAACTCCAGCGGGAGGTAAGGCATTCTCTGAGTGAGAAAGCGGAGGAACTGCTGACTCTTGATCTAGCGCAGGCTCTTAGCTCGGGTTGGATGGTGGTAAGTCCACCCCCACACGTATCTGAGTTGGCGGGATCGATGCTTGAGCCATGGCAGTTGCGTGCTGAGTTTGCATCATCTGGTGCATGTTCTCCATCATGGATTGCATTTGTTTCAGAGATGTCTCCAGTATAGTGATACGTTGTTCCGCGTTCCCTGACGGCAAAGCTTTCTCGCAATCATCTTTAACGGCGTAAACTCCCATCTCCCTGGGTGTCATTGAAGGATTAGTATAGGTCGCTGTAGAAGTCGACTCTACACTTTCTGCCTCTGATTCGGGGGCTTGGCGACCCCCAGCGTCGAAATCAGAAGAGGACGAAGCTGGTTGTCGTGACCTTGCACGAGTGTTTTGGAACACCCCGGCTTCAGCGTTCCTGAGGAGCTCACTGAACCTCCTTCGGCTCGGGGGCCGGGAGGGATGATGTCTTGAGCTCGACCCTCCTCTACGTATGTGCGAAGCCATGTTTACAGATGCATGTGCGGGTTCCTCTTCCTGGAAAGACTGAGAGTAGCTCAATCGGTCGAAAACCGACCGTCTTGCTTTAGAACAGCAGCAGTCAATCACAATTTTATGACTATTACAACATTGCTCGCTAGGGGGCGTAAAAGACATGTTGGAAGGTCCCCTTTCCTTATGCTTCTGATTAGATATGCGCACAAGTCAGGAGGAGTAGAGGAAGAAGACGACAGATTGTTCCTTCTGTTCCCATTAGTGGGCATGCGGAGATTGGGCACCATAGTTTTTCCTACGCTACCTGTGTACAACAGATTGGCCATCTGGGTGGCAGATAATCCCCTGGGAGGGTATCTTTCTGTAATCGGAGCTTGTTTTACGCCGAGGGACTGTGCCTGGCATAATTTGGAGATTCGCTCAGTCTGGCGTAAAGCTGGAGAGGCCCTCAGTCGGCCATCAGCTTTTCGCGTAATTCGGAGGGTAGGCAGATTGTTCCCTTGCTGGCGTAAAGGCCGAGTAGCTGAGTATTCGCCTGCTTGCTTCCCCTCGCGAAGATCACAGCGCTCATCTGGTTTACCGTAGAGGTCAGATGTTGTCTTGCGCGTGGAGCGTGATCTGTACCTCCGATTTGGAGTTGAGGCACCATTGAAAGTTTTGTCTGTACCGCGCGTAGCGGGAGACTGATTTCTGCGCGTAAAGCGCAGTGGATACTCCTGGGTTAGCGCTGAGGCTTTGCCCGAAGTTTTGTCTGTACCGCGCGTAGTGGGAGACTGATTTCTTTGCGTAAAGTGCAGTGGATACTCCTGGGTTAGTGCTGAGGCTTTGCCCAAAGTTTTGTCTGTACCGCGCGTAGCGGAAGACTGAATTTTACGTGCGGGGCACGGAGGGAGCGATGCTACCACCTCATTGGTCGGAGAGATCGGAGAGATCGGAGAGTCCACAGGAACGGCGAAGGATGTCTTGGGCATCCACACTTTGCGCAGCTTCCTGTTTTCTTGGACGGAGAGAGAGTGAGAGCTACCCCCAGTTCGAAGCATGTCTTCGTAGGCAAACTGGTCTAAATGAACGACCAGTATCTTCTTCACGGTTCCTACAGATACCGCATCGCGTTGAGCAATTACTTCCTCGTCAGAAGAGAAAGACGTCCCCAACAGAGTCGCCATCTTGTTTGTGGTATTAAACGAAAGAATGAAAGTGTATTTCAATGACAGGGTTTATGCGAAACCCGCGCCCTTTGGTTTACAAACAAACTTGTATAATTTAATCCTATACGAGGATGTGGGAGTACAATTTATTTAATCTGGGTATAAATTGCTATAGGTGTCTGATCTGCAGTTGATCACTTTAGCCCTTGGACCACACGATGTTGAAGAAGTGCCGTGGAAGGCAGGTAGCAGCTTCGAAGGTTGCAGGAGAGGGTGGATGCACGATGCCAAAGTCGTCGATCCCTGCTCTTTGCCTGAGCTCCGGTCTCTCTCTCTTTCTCTTTTGACCTTTTGATCTGGTATTGGTTTTCTTGACCAATTTTCTGACCTTTCAATTTATCGACCTTCCAATTTGTCGACTTTCCAATTTGTCGACCCTGTTCCCCATTGATAGGGGTCTCTATTTATAGAGTTTTGGTGACAGTGACCACTCCGTCGGTATAAAAACCGAGGAGTAAAAAGTACAGCACCCTTTTACACAACGGTTAAAATAACCAATGCCTGCGTATAGATGATCTTTTGAGTGAGCATGTGATGCGTGTCCAACTAAAGGGACAAAATATGTATATCTGCTGCGAAGATCACGGCGTAGAAGCCACGTAGGTAGGTATCCCTTGTGTAGAAGAGGTTGGCGTAGAAGCCAAATGACTGTCACCCTGGCGTAGAAGCCAAATAGGCATAGAAGCCGAACAGGCATAGAAGCCGAACAGGCGTAGAAGCTGAATAGGCATAGAAGCCGAATAGGCGTAGAAGCCGAATGGTCGTAGAGGCCGAGTGGTCGTAGAGACTGAGTGGTCGTAGAGATTGAGTGGGCACAGAAGCCGCGTGAGCACAGATCCTGAATGGGCGTAGAAGCCGCTGCGTACCGTGCCAGAGTGCTGATGTGGACGTCTTAGCCAGAATTACGGCTTTTGAAGATATAATCAAATCTCTTGCAGAGATTTGCCACCATCTTATGCATTAAATGTGGAGGCGTGTTTTGAAGGTCTGCAGCCCTTCTGTGCATCCGTCGCAGAGACGTGCCTTGAGAGAAACTGTCACCGCTCTGTGCAATTAGACGTGGAGACGTGCCTCGAGTCCCGTACGAAGTGCAGCTTTTGACGTGGCAGGCGGTTTGTCTACTGCGGAGCGTAAAATAGCTCATGTTTGCCTGTGTAAAATAAGGCAGCATATTCCCTTGTACGCGAAAGAGCGGTTTACGCTGAGGGGACTTTAGTAAATGATGGTTCGGTGATGTTTTAACCAAATCCTCTGCATTAAATGCAAAGATCCGCCATCATACTGTGGGGCGCGTCCCGAGGGGTCTGCCATCGTTTCCAGCCGTCGTCTGGGTAGCCGTACAGCACTTTTTGTCAGGAGTCAGAGGTCAGATTCACTGCGTGACTTGACAGGTTCATTTCGGGGAAGACGAAGCGTTCCTCATACGCTTTAACGCTGCTTTGAGAGCGAATGAGTTTTACGCCATGGAGGCGATGAAGAACCCTGTTTACGCTGGAGCGGCCTGGACGTACTGCACTTACGCGGATGGTCCTTTGAGCTTATTCTTCACGCTGTATTTTAGCGAAAAAAGCTCTGTTATACGCTTGATGGCTCTGAAGGCCTCTGTTTACGCTGCTCTGCATCAAGAGGCTGCATAGATCCTCCCAGCGTATTTTTTATGCTTCTACAGTATAGAAGTTCGAGTCATTTATGGGGGAGCATGGCTATGCACGGACAACGTCGGATCATTGTTCTTTTGTGAGGTACTTCGTCGAGGATGATTTCATTATTTTGTTGCTTTATGTTGATGACATATTGTTGGTGGGTCAGAATGTCACTAGGATAGCAGAGTTGAAGCGCCAACTGGGCGCGGCCTTCTCTATGAAGGATTTGGGTACAGTAAAGACTATTCTTAGGATGGAGATCAGCCAAGAGAGAGAGATAGTCCAAGCTACTATACTTGTCCCAAAAGAAGTACATTCACCAGGTACTTCAGCGTTTCGGGATGGACGGGTCGAAGAAAGTGAGTAACCCCCTTGCGGCTCACTTTAATTAAGTTCACTGAGGAGAAGTGTCCATCTACCGAGGACGTGAAGGAAGATATAGAACGCGTTCCATATGCCTCAGTCGTGGGAAGTCTTATTTATGCTATGGTATGTACGAGGCCAGACATTGCTCACGTAGTTGGCATAGTTAGCAGGTACACTTCTAATCCTGGAAAGGGTACATTGGAGTGGGTCAAGTGGATTCTACAATATCTTCAGGGCACTGCCGATTGGAGACTTTCATTTGGTGGTGACGAGCCAAAACTGGTTGGGTATACTGACGCTGATATGGCTGAAGATGTAGACACGAAGCGATCAATTTTGGGCTATGTGATGATGTTTGCTGGTGGAGCAGTATCGTGGCAGTCGTGTTTGCAGAAGTGTGTTACCTTGTCGACGACAGAGGTAGAGTACATTTTGGCGACAGAGGCTTGCAAGGAGTTATTGTGGATGAAGAAGTTGTTGCAAAAATTTGGGCTAAAGCAGGAGCAGTATCCTTTGCTTTGCGATAGTCAGAGTGTTATTCATCTTGTGAAGAATCAGACATTTTATAGCTGGTCCAAGCACAATGAGATCCGGTATCATTGGATACGGGATGTTGTTGAGAAGAAAGAAGCGGCGCTTGCGACGGTTCATACAGACGACAACGGAGCAGATATGTTCACAAAGATTCTTCTAAGGGAAAAGTTTGAGTACAGCAGGCAGATCGTCGGGATGACGATCCCCTTCACATAGTTATAAAGGAAAAGATTTGTTGGAGTGGGTGGGGTTCCCAACCTATGTAGAGAATACCCCGGACTGTGACGAGCGCCGTCTGTGGTCAGAGAAGCTCGGGGAGGCGACCAGAGCCATTTGAGAGGTCAAAGTAACTCGGAAGGAAGGAGGAGCAGTCTGCTGAAAGGGGCACAGTTCGGTCTGTACTCGGTCCCTGGCCTAGAGAATTCAACAGATGGTTGCTCCGGGTCTATTTATATAAATTATGATTTTATAACTACATGTAGGGTTTTGTTGGAAACTATTTTATAAACTGTATTCTATTTTTTTAATTTTTTAATTTAGCAACGTGTTGCGACGTATTGCTTCGTTTCGTGACATACATTTACATCGCTAAAAGCTATCAAAATGTTGCTACCAAATATTACGTCGCCATTTAACGATGACACATCACTAATCGTCGTATATTCTGTGACGTTGTTTCCTCCCAAATATACGTCGCTACAGCGACGACTAGCAAAATTTTTATTTTCAGCAACCATGAAATATGCGACACCGTAAAAACGTCACTAATTACTTCGCTAAATTATTTTAGCGACGTTAGTTTACCTATTAGCGATGTTTTTAGGCGTCGCTAATATGTGTTATTCTGGTAGTGCACATAGAGGATGATAAGAACATTCCAAAAAGAATAAGTGAACACATAATGAAAATACTACGTGCGTGTATGGGGTTACTAAGGATAACATGCGCATGAAATTGTACGCATGAAGGTCAGGCGCACAAAGTTTCATGAACTACAAAAGGGGTGGCGCATAAACTCACTGAAACAAGGTTGGCGCACTTTCGCAAGAATGTGTGCAAAGTACAAAGTGGGTGGCACACTTTGTCTAGTTAACCAACACGGCGCACCTGACAAAAGTGCGCGGACAAGAAAATAAGGTGTGCTTCCAAATAAAGTGCGCGAGCAACTAGCTAAAAGACAAAACATATAATTCGAGGTCAAAGCTCGACAGTCGAGAAACTCGTCAGTCGAGGAGCACACAAATCAATAACACAAAAATTGAGAAACTAATAAAAAGCTTCGTCCCTAAGGAAACGAAGAGAGAAGAAAGCGCGTGAGCAAACCAACATAAGAAAAGTGCGCCGCTGAAGAAACATAGAAAAGTGCGATAATTTGCCAAACGCAAAGAAAGTGCGCTGACTGACTGTGCTACACTTTTTCTTGATTTTTCTGGAAGAACTTGATTAAATATGCACAAAGTGCGCCAACTAATTTTTCTTTTCGAAAGTGTGTCACTGACTCAAGGAGTGTGACTGGCACACTTTTGCTAGGAGACTGAGTACAGTATGATTAGTATACACGAAGAATTGGGACAGCACACCAATGCATCCAAAGTAAAACATACATATTTCTACGCTAAAGGGGTCATCTTGCATACTCTTCATATACCACTTTTCTTCTTCTCTAGTCAGCCATTTTGGTATACATTTTGTATAAAGTTTCAGTATTGAACTAAGTTGGACTCAAAATCAAGCACGGCCAAAATCAAAATTATATAAATTATGGTGGTCTACACTATGAGCTAATTAGTTTTACGAAAAACAAAGTTTGGGGAGATCCAACCCCAGAAAAACAAAAATGAACCCATAGACCCAAACTCAGATCCATGTAATTTCAACTAAGAAAATCAAGAACAACAAATATTAAAGATGAAGGGGTGCTCAGTCCCAATAATATTAGCTGGAAATAAACTAGAATTATTAAGAATCAAAAGTATGCATAAATCTATGGGTTTTTTTTTCTTGTGCAAGATTGTCACGCCACAGTCCCAAAATACGTAGGACCAGGAATACACAACATGCCACCTACGCATTCGACCAGACTCTGGTCTGACTCGAATACGTATAAGCTGTATAATAATGGTCACTATCTAAATAATTCAATAAATATAAATATCTATGTCTCAATCCATAATGAACAAAAATATACAAGAATGAGCTACATGTGCTAAAGTCGGCCACCCAATAACACACATACTCGAATAGACTCGAGAAGAAATAAGAGTCTATAAAAACTAGGCTACAATAGCAGATGAATAAATAATATGAATAAAATAACCATAACGTCGGTAGAAATAATATAAGTACCTGGTACCAATGCCTGCAAGACAAGCAACTCCATCAGCAACTCCCAAGGCTCCGTAATCGTCTATGCTGCAAAACTGGAAGGGGACCAGATCCTCAGAGGGACGTAATAAGGTACAAAAATACAACATGCCATAGTATAACAGAAAGAAACAAATGCAACGTCGGTGTAATCTAGCATAACCAACTAAGTAAGACACAACTTTGAAGACAATGTTCGATGCGTGGGCTGTCCAAAATAAAATCGTAGCTCAGAACACAAAGACACATGGGGCGTACCGTAGCTCCGAGCACATAGTCACACGGGTGATACTACTATCCGGAAACAGGATACTACATAAATAGGACATATACATATATATAGCACGTGAAGAGGAGCCCAAACATCTAGTAACTGTCTTTCTCTCCCAAAGCGGTCAACGAGTGTTCGCTGAACCTGAACCTCTATCTAACAGTCTCATCATACTAAAATAATAATCAACAATCACGACCCTAAAGTCGTTTCAGTTTTCGGTCATGCTGACAGTATCAGGATACAGGAAATCTGGCACGATGACGGTGTCTGAATGTGTCCTAGGGTTATGATGTAACCAACTGTGTACATCAAGGTGTTGCGAACATCTATCAATCATTACCAAACGTTACCGACGAACATCTGCACCCGGTTATGACCCGAACACGAAGTAACGATTCTGATCCAAAATACGCACAATGCATATAATAAATAAATAGAAATCTGGTAACTAAAATACAGGATGGCAAGGTACACTTACCTGGATTCTGATGCTGAAGATGGGTCTCCGGTACAACGTCCAAGTCCGCGGGTCCCGTAGTACCTAGAGACGAGATACAAGCTCAATCAATAAACTATCACGATGCTAAAATAAGAGGTGACACACGTCTAACATAGGCTTCAATCAATGTTATAAACTCACATAGTCACTAAGCTAGAGGGTTGATCACGGTTGACTAGAGGTACGTTACATCTAATATGATCAATCACCTGTATAATATTATCAGACCAAATCCTCATTTTTCTATATTCATCATGGTGTTTTTCATTAGTTCAAGTCATGATCATCCTCAGATTTTACCCCAGGTATTCACAGACGTTATCATACACGTTTACATATACATCCTCGAATAAAATAAATATTAATTATTTATACCCTCGATTATAAAAATTGTCATTTAATTAATTGAACATCGCTTCTTAATTACCTAGCTACTCCTCAAATAAATTCATTATTAAATATTAGCTCTCGATAATTACCAATGTTTTGATATCACACACAATTTTATAACAAATAAACATGCTCCTCAATACCCATCACAATGCATATAATAAAATGTATAAAATCCTAAAATCTCACATGGCATACATGTAAACCACCTCACCCAAAATTAGGCCTACTTGGCTTAGATAGAGAATTTAGGGCTAATTAGAATCCAACTAAAAAGAGAACACGGTACTTTATTTAATTGTACAATGTTTATATCATATAGTGCACCCTACCTTGCTTCGATAATTGGAGCACTACACTAGCAATTGCCTTCCTACAAATTTTACAACCTTGTCCTAGATGTGCCCGCCTACCATTTTGACCTTTATGTAACTTATAATCATGCTCTCTTGTGCTACATTTTAGTCGCACAAAATTTATCGCGAACATTTATAAATAATTTTAAATAAATACGACTTTATATCCTTGTGCGTTCCAATCAAAATTGGAGACACAATCTTGACCCGTTTCATACAACCTAATTTATGATAAAATTTTATACTGAATCCTCTACGTCCATGACACTTGTGTCCTACCTAATTTTATCCCCATATACTTCTAATTAATTCCAGAACACCTTGCGTATTTATTTTAATTAATTTAATCCAATTTCTAACTTTGTGCAATTTTCCAATTGTTGGGCACTTTTATGCAAATGTGCATTGAGGTGTCCACCCCATTGGATACGACACATGAATAAACCCATTTCTCCTTCATGTATATTTTTCCATAATTTTTGGGAGAGTCTAATTCAACATCAACCTCCTTGAACCATGGCCCTTCAAACCTTGAACCAATACAATCCTGACAACTCATTTTGAACCCATTTTGAATCATGGCCCTTAAAATACTACATGAGAAGGCCCAATTCCAAGATGGCTTTGACCAAGTCAATTTCTAGGTCAAACCAAGACCTACACATATATAAATATTCTTTTTACTTTTTCTTTATTTTTCCTATTCCAAATCACCCAAAAGCCTCAGTCGATTTCCCTATTCATCCTCCTCCTTCTTCTCTGCCAACGGCGGAGTCTCGCCGGAGTAGTACCGTACCTCACCTGAGCATCATTCTCATCGGCCCACTGCCCGCCTCTCCTTCCTCCACCTTGTTATTGCCTGCACAGCGCCGGAGAAGCCATTTCCATCCCGTCGTCGCACCCACGCCTCTCCCCGACCAACACATCGGGGCGACGCCTCCTGAATGTTGCTGTCCACGACGAGAAGCCCGAGCTGCTGAACCAGGCAGCGCCATCTCCTCCGCCATCCGCCGGACTTCATCCCCAATACCTCGTCATTCCCGAGCAGTTCCGTCGCACTCAACTAAACCCCGTGGCCAGCCCCGTTCTCCCATGTTCCCCCCGTTCACCATCGTCAACCCATTCCTGATCCTCCACGTTCTTCTCTCGCCTAAATCGACCAGTCCCGACCCCGACCGCTGAACGCTGCACTCGCCAGCGACGACCGGAACGAACTACTGCCAATCCCGACCTCGACAAACCCTGGTGATCTCCTCCTCCCTGCTTTCCTTCACCTGGACGCTGTGCACCACCACCATTAACACAACCACTACTGCCATCTTCTCCTCCTCGACACCACCGTCCAGCAGCTTCTCCTCGCCGTTCTCTTCTCCCTGTCGATCCTCTGCCTGAACTCAATCGTGCACCACCATAGCTCACCTCCTTTCCCTCGTCGTCGTCATTGTTATCCTCGTCAACACCATCACCCATATCATCATCATGATCATCACCATCATCTTCACCATGAACATCTCATCATCATCACCAACACCAACCCTAATCACCTCATCATTACCTCCATCATCATCGTCCCAGTCACCATCCACGTCATCACCATCGTCCACATCACCAGCCTCATCATCCCTATCATTATCCACATCGTTATCATCACCTCCATCATCATCGTCGTTATTGTCAATCTAGTGCACGTGCACGCCCGCGCAGGTTCGTATCTGTCCCCTCCTTCGTAATTTTATGTACATATGTGGATAGGTATTCAAATAGGTATATGTACGAATATATTTAGTATATGTATATTTAGTTATTCATTAGTATATGTTAGTATATAAATAATTGGTATATATATATTATAAGTATTAATGTATATGCTAGTTAATAATAATATATATTTATATATTTTTTAGGTGACCCAAGTGTAACCACGGATATCTCGTAGTTACGTTGACCTGTAACCATGTAATTTTGTTAGCAGACTTCTATTATGTACACTGACATACTGGCGAGCCCCGTATCATTTGGACTGTCTGTCTTGCACAGCAATTACAGACGCGACACCCGTACGATTAGACGCACACTTGACCCTAGTTGACCAGTGACATACCTAGCTATGCCCTGAGTTCAAGGTATTTATGATTTTGTATGTGCTAGTGCAATGACTGATGTTGTGTTGTATTATATTATATGTATATAGGATATATCGGATTATTCTGGGCAACTTCAGGAGCAGGTTATTGGTACTTCACAGCTTTCTTGCCAGACAAGTATACCTTGCCTTGTTATACTGTTTAAATTCAGTTATTATTTTAGTTGCATATTTATTGTTTTAGATTATATAACTGTGTGCGTCCGAGAGAGACTCGGGTGCAGTCAACAAAGGCGTTGACGTTAGGACTTGTGTCTGACCTAGTGTCTAGTAGACCCACCTAAAGTTGCGGAGTTATTGGTATAACTCCCCAGGCCTTGACACATTTCTTACACATATTATGAGTCTCATGTAGGGCACGGACTTGCGTACGCGGTTGGCCACCTGTACATGTAGGTCGTGCGACGGATAGGGTATAACTGCTAATAGTGATGTATGTTAGAAGACTTAGCAGTTATTAGTAGGCGGAGCATAGACTATCGTGGTACGATGGTCCAATCCTTGTCCTTGTTTGATTGTAAGGTTGGGCTATTATTCTAACGATAGACTATGAGCTAGAGTTACGATGCCTCGGCGTAGTGGCTGAAGCGTGTTGTGGATACAACATGCATAGATCATTGGGCAGGGATGACGACTAGTAGGCGTATGGGACACCCACTTCCTTTATTCAGATGCCACACTCGATGGAGTGATATGGATGTTATATACTATTCAGATGCCCCATTCTTCGGAGCGGTATGGACGTTATATTATACAGATGCCCCGTTCTTCGAAGCGGTATGGACGTTATTATATTATATTGCTCCCTTGTATTGGGGGCATATGTGGCATATACTAGCCAGTTGTCACGATTGGTGAATTAGTCAGCATATATCTAGCCTACACTTTCCCATACACTCTAAGTTGTCCTCAAGTTGTATTTTACTTAGATGGTTAGCACACCCCTTTATTTATTCAGTATTTACTTTATGGCATGCTTCTATGTATCTTGTTATGTCCCTCTGAGGACCTGGTCCCTTTCCAGGTGTAGATGTTCATGAGTATTCGCATGAGCGTAAATTCGGACTTGCTACGTATATTGCGATGAGGTCTTCTCTTTGAGCTTCGTAATTGTTAGTTGATATTCTTATATTGTATTTATCTTGTTTATTCTATATTCTAATTCGGTAGTGGATTTATTTCCATCCGACTACCATCATTAGATACTTTAGATTGAGATCTAGTTTCATAGATATTGGTTATTTATGTCTATTTGATTTCTGTGGATGAGATTTAGATTATGCCTTGTGAGTTGTGATAGATTTATACCACTTATGAATTATTGTTCATGATACAGCGTACGCATGTGTTATGGGTTCCATATATTAGAGTTGTCATATATATGCGGCTGGCATGCTTACGTGTCCTAGTCCTACGTATTTTGGGACTAGGGCGTGACATATTTTTAGTGGTGGCCCATGCAGGTCAAGAGAATATTATCTTGGTTACGTTACTGTATCGAGCAAACCTGCAATTATGATTTGAGTATAGGATCTCATCCATAATTGACTATGATTCACCTTCTTCCAATCTGTTCTAATAAATGCATCATGCTTGATTCATGTACTTCCTAATAGTTCCTTGAGTATATCCCCTCCTAGAATATAGAAGTCCCTATTTCTAGATAATAAGTAGAGTAACCTTCCTATTAAGAATGCAACTAAGGGCATTGACACATCACTAAGTTTAGACTACCTAATGAACCCTAGCAACCCTTACATGTAGAATGATTGACCATTATCCCTTGATAATTAGGGATGACTTGAGAGCAGTATAGACACAACTAGAGTGAGTTATAAATTTAACCATATTGTTTGACCTTAGTATTGAGGGACCAATAGAAATCTAAGGTTGAATATTAGGACCAAAACTTAACTTTTATAGTGAGATAGTATTTTAGAACTATAAATTTAGGTTCTTGTCCTGATGCTAGCAAACAGTACTTTAGGAAGCCAAGAGGAACGAATATAACATTTTTACTCAATCAAACCTCTGTAGAAGCATGAAAAATACGATGAGGAATCATACTCATTATTTCAGTGCTGGTGGCGTAAAACATGACTTCAGAGCCATCGGCGTACAGCAGAGCTTCATCACTAGTAAAGCATAAAATATAGCTCCAGAGTCAACCTGCGTAACGCAGTATTTCTAGACTGCTTCAGCGTATAAACGTTGTTATTTCGCCTTTATGGCGTAAAACCCATCTGCTTTTAATGCAGCGAGAAGTTATACGAGGATCGCTTCGTATCCCTCGAACGAGATGTACGAGGAACACTTCAAATTCTGCAAATGAACCTGTCAGATAATACAATGAACCTGACTCCTGACAAAGGGTACAGCACGAGCATCAAGACGATGGCTGTAATGATGGTACGGCACAGAGACCCAGACCGTCATTTAGTGATATTTCCTTGATACAAATTACTTTTATGCATTCGGGGGAGTACACTGCCTAGTTTTATACAGGCAGATATGAGCTTTTACGCTCAATAGAAGACCAAATGAACTGCCACGTCAAAAGCTGCTCTTCGTACAGAGCTCGAGGCACGTATCTGCATTTAATGCGCAGAATGGGGGCAGATCTCTGCATTTAATGCACGAGATTTTGTTCTACTTCCAAAGACTGGGTGAGCCATGATTACGGCTAATACGTCCACATCATCACCTTTGCATATTACGCCATCAGGCTATTTTCAACTATAGGAGAACGCTGTACGCTATCTCCTAAAAATATGCCACCTGGCTATTTTCAACTATAGGAGTACACCGTATGCTATCTCCTCGGAATACGCCAACACAGGCTATATTTGCACAGGTATGTGATAAGGCTATTTGGGCCAGAATACGCTCAAGACCTCAGTCAAAGAGAATTGACGGTCGCTACGCCGGATACCTGTCCGTACAGCATCAGGCTTCTACGTTTACTTGGCTTATACGCCAACCCGACAGCTATTAGGTTTCTACGCCTATATATCTGCTATCTATGCCTATTAAGCTTCTACGCTTACCTGGCTTCTATGCCAGTTTAACAACTATTTGGCTTCTATGCCATGGTGACAGTCATTGGCTTCTACGATAACCTTTTCTACGCGAGGGGCAGTTACCTACGAGGCTTGCATGCCATAATCTTCGCAACAGTTATACGCGTTACCTCATAATGGGACACGCGTCATACGCAAATTCAGAAGATCATCTATACGTGGGTGGCAGTTATTATAACCGTCGCATAAAAAGTGTCATACTCTCCACTGTCCGGCTTCAACACTGACTGGACGGTTACTGTCACTAAAACCCTATAAATAGAAACCTCTATTGATAGAGGTCCGGAGGAGGGAGAAAAAAGGTCGAAGAGAGGGTTGAAAGGTCAGAAATTAATTTTTTTTGAGAGAGAAGAGTCTAGAGCAGAGACAGAGAGTAGTGATCAACGATTTTAGCATCAAGAATCCACTCCCCTTTGCAATCTTTGAAGCTTCTTCTTCTTCTACAGCACTTCTTCATCATCGTGTGGTCCAAGGGACAAAATGATCGACCGCAAATCAGACTCCTATAGCAATATTTACCCAGATTAAATTTTGTACTTAACATCCTCATATAGGATTAATAGTACTTCTTGTTTGTAAACCTAAGAAAGGGTTTCGTACAAACCTAGTTTTATTTCTTCCGTTTATTATCAAACACAAGATGGCGACTCTGCTGGGGACCTCTTTCTCATCTGACGAGAAAGTAATTTCTCAACATGATACAGTATCAGTAGAATCAATGAAGAAGTCCTTGGTCGTCCAATTCGACCAATCCGCCTACGAAGATATGCTTCGAGCAGGGGGTAGCTCTCACTCTCTCTCTGTCCAAGACAACAGGAAATAGTGTAAGGTCTGGATGCCCCGGACATCCCCTATCATTCCTACCGACTCTCTGATCTCTCCGACCAACGAGGTTGTAGCATCGCTCCCTCCGTGCCTTGCGCGTAAAACTCAGTCTCCCGTTACTACCGGAACAGACAAAACTTCTGACAATGCCCTAGTGCCAATCCAGAAGTATACAACGCGCTCTGCGCAAAAAACTTGTCTCCCATCGCTGACGGGGCAGACGTAGTTGCTGACAAGGCCTCAACGCCAAGTCAAAAAATTTAAACGTGCCCTGCATGTAAAAATACATCTCCCGCCTGTATGGGGGTAGATGGTCCCTGCAATCTCCATAAGGGAAAACAAGCGGCGGATTTCTTAACCTCTCAGCCTTTACGCCATCAAAAGAATCTGCATGTTCTCCAGATTACGCGTAAAGCTGATGGCCAATTGAAGACTTCCTCAATTTTATGCCAGCCTGAGCAAAGCTCCAAATTACGCCAGAAGAAGCCCATCGGCATAAAGAAAGTCCAGTTTGTGGATAGATTCGCTCCTTATGGATCAACTGCTACTCACATGGCTGAACTGCTATATACATATGGCAGTGAGAGAGTAGGGGTTCCAATATCCATGTTCTGACCTATGCAAAAAAGGCAGAATAAGCCTTCTACTTCTTCTTCTTCTGTTAATCCCCCTGATTTGCGTAAAAACTTGATCCAAAAATACAAAGACAAGGGTCAAAATCAAGATACAGTACCCCTAATCACCAAGTATGAGGAGATCATATGGGAAGATTCGCCAAACTCTAATGCCGTCACGACATATGGGCCATATGAGAATTCTATCTTTATTATCCTGCCCACTTGCAACGACCAGCATCCAATAGTCTTCGGTCGCATGCGGAGCAGACCGATTATACAAGAAGATTCTCACGAGTCTGATGCGAGGAGAATGCAAATCCACAGGTATAGCCCACATGCTTTAAAGATTATACAAAGCATGGGTTATGATTTGAAGTTGAGACAAGACCTCAACTATGGAAAGGGCAGACGAACACCATTGTATAGTAATTCTCACTGTCAACGAACTCGTTTTGGGTTGGGATATACCACATCTCTAGCAAACCCCAAACCTCCAAAGTCTGATCCTGTAATGTCAGAGCCAGGTCCTTCTAAATCAACTTCTGTGGACGAATGCAATGACAAGTCAGGGGGTAGTCTCCCTCGACAAAACAGGACAGCATCCAGAGCAGGGGGTAGAATTCTCTTTGAGTCCGAAGATGATGCAACGATGGCAATCTTTCCGAAAGATCGAAAAACTCAGGCATCGGGAACCCGAAGGCCGAAAGGGACTTTCTCCTTCAATGAAGATGACATCATTGAAATCTTCAATATGTTGATGAAGGAACACAAACTTCAACTACCCAACATCAAATATCCTGAGAGGGCTGGCAAAGTCGATGATCCAGATTATTGTCTCTTCCATCGGTATATTCATCACCCTACAAAAGCCTGCTATGTACTAAAAAGGAGAATTCAGGAGTTGATCGACGCCAAAGTCATCACTTTGTATCTGTAAACGAGGGGACGATCACTACAAATTAATTTCACTTTAACGTGACAATTTGCTCCCTCAAGAAAATACCGGATGATGAATCCCTAAAGTTTCCCCAGTGGATTCTTCAGGTCTATCCCCACTCAAAGAAATCACTCTACAGTAAATTTTTCGGACATAAGTTCATGTTCATATTACCTCTGAACTATTGTCCAAACATTTCGTTATCTTCCCAGCTGAGTTTATTATGTTCATATTACCTCTGAACAAACCATCCTGGTTTGACTATCGATTATCATGTCTATATTATCTCTGATATCGGTTGTCATCTCAACTTAACATCCGTACTGAACTCTAAGTACGCCAGTGGTGTTGAGTCCACAAAAAATGGCCATGTCCATATTACCTCTGAGCACACATGTACCTCCATCTCCAATGGAGTCACAATTCAAAAGTTTGTCATGTTCATATTACCTCTGAACAAACTTTCCAAATTTTTGGCTATCGATTATCATGTCCATATTACCTCTGATATCGGTTGTCATCTCAACTTTACATCCGTACTTAACTCTAAGTACACCAAGGGTGTTGAGTCCACAAAAACTGCCTTGTCTATATTACCTCTGGCAGGGCTTGTCCTGAACTTATTACTTGCACTCTAGTGCGCAAAAAGTAATAGGTCCACAAAAAATTCCCCTGTGGAATGCCAGCAATGGAAAAAATGAAATGTTCATGTCCATATCACCTCCGAACTATCCTCATTTTCCCAGCGAAGAAAGAGTCAGTCTCTATTTATCCCTACAAAGTCGTATGTTATCACGTCTATATTACCTCTGTCAGGATTTGTCTCAAACCTATTACTTGCAATCTTGTGCGCAAAAAGTAATGGGTCCACTAAAAATCCCCCAGTGGGATGTCCTCAACAGATACGATATCGTACTACGTCCATATTACCTCTAGTACAATTTCTGAAATTCGTACAAACAATTATAAAGAAATGGGAGGGTCCTTATATGATTGCAAACGACGCTTACAGAGCAGCCAAGCCTAAGGGAAATTTGGCAATGGCTACTATCAACTGCAAATTCTCGAAGAAGTACTATACTTGATCTTCTTCGTTTAACGGTGTCACGACCCGCACCCGAAAGTTCGGGCACGAGTGCGTGGGCACGTCCAGCCTACGCCGCAGAGTCGGCGGTAGTACGCTGTCTAGGTCAATCCATAACTACTAACTAGCTCATTCACAACAATATAGGCAAGATAATAATAAGAAATGAAACTTAAGATTGCAACTGAAATAAATGTGACAACAAATTCAAATGTTTAGTACAGGAATTCCAAAATGAAATCGGGGACAAACCCGATTAAATAAGATAAGAAATAGAATAAAAGATAGCTACTACTAGCTACTCTGCAGCAGGGGTCTCCTGAGTGGGTTCTGGCTCCTCATAGGTATCATCCGTACCCTCATAAGGACCATAATAAGTAGGGGCAAGATCCTCATCAACGCCTAAATCAACAGATCCAGTCAGGAAAGGAGCAAAGTACACAGTGCACAACAATGTTAAACTAAATATTTATGATAATTAAACATTGAATATCATGTTAAGGAAATTGCATAAAAGAATGTTAATATCTCAGAGTCAAAACTATAAACAGAAATATGAGAAAACAGAAGTAAACGAGCAGGAAAAGAAACTACACAGTCAGCAAGAATATAACATGACCAGAAGTTATCTGTATGAAACTTGTGTTGTTTTTAGAATACTTAGTTGGCATGTAGGGGTTTATAAGGCTAATCCGGCCGTCATGAACGGCAATTAGTCACGAATAATCGAGATCCGGCTGATGGACAGTCGTGTACCAATAGCTATTATTCACGGCAAGGGGAAGGGTAAACTACATGCCTTTCAGTATTCTCCCACCCGACATGAAAAACAAGACATGAATTCCAATATTCAAGACATGAAAATCTAGCATTTCTAACACTAAGGGTAATCATCAAGGTTACTAGTAAAGCAGGAAATTAATTATCACAATATATAGATTTAACTTGAAGTGCAGGTACTTGCCTGTTGTTTGGATCTGATTAATTTGGTTCTTGGGAGAAATTTCCACAGATGAGTCCAAAAGCTGAAATAGACATTACCATCATGCTCAGAAGATATCAAATAGCTAAAAACGCCTGTCCTTGGGTCCAATTTGGAGACAAGGGCAAAGACGGCAGTTTCGGGTCAAAACGGGGTCCGCCGGTGGGCCCGCTTTGCACCGAAAAATGCGTCCGGGTCAAAGGTCTCCAAATTCACCAAACTTAGTGTCAACAGGTCAGGAACGCTGATACGAACCCAACGGAACTTCCAGATTTGGATTCCGATGAGCCGAACACAAAATCGCCCGTCGAGCGGGGCCTGTGGGGCCCACGACACGCGATTTCGTCAACGTTCTCAGAATCGAACCAAACTTGACCCACATGACCAGCGTATCGCTACGAGTCCGATGGCGCAAGTTTCGTCTCGATCTGACGAGTGTGCACAAAGTTATGGTAAATTGCAGAAAAGCCGGATACGGGGTGATGTCCGCGGATACGCGTTGATTCCGGTGTGCACGCACACCCGAATCAGCTTCCGCGAAATCTCACACGTCCGTATCGACGGTGCGTACGTATCTGCGAAGACCGCACTCGACCAAGTCGTCCCGTTTGGCGGGACGTACTCGGTTCCGGGGGTGAAACAGGGTCTGGTTTTTCCTGTTTTTGGATCGCGGTGTGCGATCACCACAGGACGCGATGTCCCGAACAGTTTGTCCGGACACCGAGAGGGTCATACAGGCTTCACAACGCAATTTACGGAATTGGAAACGGAGCTACGAGGCGAAAGTTACGCGTACCTGAAGGGGACCCGAAAATCAGGGTCGAGACGTGTCCGTGTCGTGTCCGACACGGAATCTCAAATTAGGGCTAGGGTTAGGGTTTTGGGGGGATTCTGGTCGTGGACGGCGGAGGGCGGCCGGAGAGACGTCGGCGAGGGCGGGGGACGGCTCGCCGAGGGGCGGCGCGGCGTCCACGGGGCGGCGGTGGCTCAGGGCGGCCGGCAGCGGCGGCTGCGGCTGCTGCTCGTGCTGCTGCTGCTGGAGTCGGGCGGTGGCGCCGGAGGAGGAGAGGAGGAGAGGGGAGGGGGTGCTGGCGGAGCTAGGCGAGGCGGGCTGGGCACGGCTGGCTAACGGGCCGGGCCGCGGCCCAATGGGCCTGGGCGGCCCGCAGAATAAATAAAATAAAATAAAATAATAAATAAATAAATAAATAAATAGATAATTAATTTAAATAATTAATAAATTAGTTTTCAGGCATTTAAAAATAGGTCTGAGGCCCAGAAAAATCCAGAAAAATTACCCTAAGTCCAATTTTTCATTTTACACCCAAAAATGTTATTTTTATGATATTTTAATATTATTTATTGCTAATTAAAAATTATTTATTAATTGAAAACCTTGATTTTAATTACAGAAAATTCCCAGAAAATTCCAGAAAATTGAGAAAAATCCAAGATTTAATAATTTAAAAATTTTGGGGGTTTACAAACGGAGTATGACAAAGATCTTATTCTGACGATATCATGCACAAAGGTTAGCTGGATCATATTCTGTCAGGTTTGTATGACCTCTGAATAGACATCCTTAAATAATTTGTAAACCTACCATGTTCATATTACCTCTGATGGTGTTTAGTATACAAATTTAGTTGGATTATATTCATGTTATCCCTGAATAGTTTTATATTTAGCAAAACCTTAATGAAAGTATGTCATGTTAATGATACCTCTGATTTCACTTTCACCCTAACCTATCATTTTCAAGAATAATGGGTCCACAAAGTCAAAAAATATATCTTTATTATCTTCGAGAAATTACATAGAAAAAGCAAAAGGTACATTATTTGGGAGGAGCAGTTAAGTCGCGAATTTGTTGCGCTAGAGTAACCATTCTCTCATCCCTGGAGTTCGAAACGTCGGCGCGAGACTGCTCCAACCTTGCCGCCTCATTGTTCAAAGCAGATAGCTCGGACCGAGCATGTACAAAACCTGCATAAATGGCACTCACATGCGTCAGGTTCTGCTTAGCCGTCTCCCTTCGATCCTTCAACACGTCACGAGCTGTTGATAAAGAGAGAGCCTTCTCCTTGGCCTTAGCGAGGTCATCTTCCAATTTGCGGACCCTCGTTGCCTCTTCCTCATATTCGGCCTCGCACTGAGCCAGTTGGGGAATGACATACCCCAATACGGCACGCTCTTGATCCATCTCCTGCTGTTGTTCCTGGACGGATTTGTTCAGAGATTCCATTTGCCCAGCAAGCTCTGCAGTTAAGGAGTCATACCTAGATTGAACGAGACCGTCAATGCTACTTCGAGATAGCTGCAAATAATCGTTAATTGGTTGCTCTAAACTATTAACTATTTGCTCCAGTGTATCAGCTCTCCCAGCGTCGTTGAAATCTCTGATCGACGCTATCACAAACTGGGAGGACCTCCTCAGAGCCTCAAAACCTAGATTCTTCTCCAGCACCATTGATATCAGTGTTTTCAAAGTGGTGTAGAAGATACTAGTAAACTGCTCAATCAGCATGGCAAAATCAGATTGGACGCCAGGAGTGGCTGCGATATCGGTGAATCCTCCTCCAAGAATGACTGCAGACGATGTTTCCACAGTCGTCGCCTCAACAGATGGCGCAACAAAAGAAGAAGCACCAGCAACGATCAAAGTGGCTGGCGCACTCAAAGAAGGCATAGTCGTAATGACAGGCTCATCCTCCTCTCATGATATCAAAACTATTTCCGGAGAACCGGCACCCGAATATGTTTCTTCTTCAAAGTCGGGCACCTCCGTGTCACCGACAGGAGCTGAAATAAAGCCAAAAGTTGCGTCAGCACTACCCTCCCCGTAGACGTCTTTTCCTGAAAAGAAGATAAGAGAAAGTTAATATCAACATGATGTTAATTTTTCTAAAAGAGGCGTATAGACGACATTTACCCATGGTCGATGGTATATATGTCGCGTCGGCAGCCAGTACAGCTAAATCATTTCTTAATGATGCTAAGCGAGCTGTCATACCTGGAGAAGGGGGTGCGCCAATTGACACTGGCAGGTATTCTTCCAGGTCTTCACCAAGATCCACTCGAGGCTCATCGGGTGGAATCTCGCTGAATATACTTACAGACGCGGCATGGGTTACTCCCGTTACTTGTCTGGATAAAGATATTCTTATTTTGCTCGGCCCCGAAGGTGATCTCGTACCACTACCTGAAGCGGTAGCAACGACAGTAGCCTCGAGCAAAGATTCTCCGGCACTGCCAGCCGGAATTGTGGAGGTTCCCTCTCTAATAGGCGAAGGACCTCTAGTCAAAGAATTATCCCCAATAGGGGGAACAACAGGCTCACTCCGAGGAGCCTCACTGCCGAAAGTCCTGACAGGACCAATAACAGTCTTCTTTTTCTTGTGAGGGAAAGTCTCCTTCAGAACAGGAGCCCTTCGCTTACCAAAGATAACCAGAGGCCCTGCAGGCGGAGGTATTTCACCTCTCGGTACTGTCAGCAAAAACTCATCTGGAGCAACAGAGTCTTCATCTTTGTCAGAGGAAACTGATGTGATTTCCTCTCGTCCCACGGACTTAGAAGAAGATATCCTAAAACTTCCACGTGTATCAAAATTGCGATGGAAGGTATTGATTGCCACATAAAACTGGGCATACTAATGGAGGATGTGCAACTCCATGGAAAGTAAAGTCGCGGGCACAGTAAAGGTTGCTTCAGTATAACCCATTATGAAGTATCACCATCCTCTCGCTCCATCAATAAGTCTACCTCTGGACCTAAAGCTGGTGATGGCATTGCCCACGTGCAATTGGTCATATCCAAACTGCCTGGCGAACCGACTAGGCAGATAGGGCTCCAAGAAGTAATGGTCTTCACTTCTATACAACAGATGGGAAGGTCTAATGTAGACCAACCAATAAAAAGCTTCAGGAGAAAGAACGGTCGTCCCTTGACCTTCATCTTGAAGTCTCGTCCCCTGTTGATTCATATGTACAGTGGGGACGACGCAAAAGAGCTTCCAGCTATGAGCAAAATTCAACGCTCGCCGACAGTCTACGATAGTCGTCACATTCCAGGAGAAATTCTTATAATTCAACAAAAAATTATTCCCTGAACTACTGGAAGAGCCGGGAGACATCACTCGGGGGTTATGAAGAATTAACCATCCCATCAGATACAGGAATGGTAATTCTACCCTGGGAAAGCTGTCACGTCGTATTTCATCGGCAAGCAGCCCATCAGTAATGGCCCTCAGGCCAGCTTGTATCCGGCATACCATGGCAGGAAGCAGGCCCAGTCTTGCCCCGAACACCAAACGCACTGCAGGCCATAAGGTGTTACGGTGAATGTGATCCGAAGATACCATGCCAGGTACTACCAATCGGCGTAGCCATATAGAAAGGAAGCCAGCCAGTTGAGCTTCCTTTGACAGAGGCCTGCGGCAATGCCTCATATAACAGTAAGCTTTAGTGCCTGCAGGATATTTCCATATCCCTTCATCAAGAATCCGATCTGAAGCCCCGGCGTCTTCAATAAGATCGTCGACTACTTGAGCATTAAGCACGCTCAGAAGGCTTAAAGGCTTGTCCCTGCTATCCACGAGTTTGTCTGGCTTAGCATCTCGGGCATGATGGAAGAAGAGATAGGATGCCCATTTGTTGGTATGAGCCAAATCAGAGGGCTCATTATAGAAGGCGGTACACGCAAGGTAATGGCTCATCAGCTCCTGGTACACTGCCACCACCCGAGGGTTTGTATCCCCTAGCTCCCGGTTTGTGGGAACATACTCTTCATAAGGAATATTCCCCATTGGTAGTCTTAAAATCTCTGCCATTTAGTGAAGGGCCAATCCCAACTCCCCTAGCAGAGTGGCAAAAGTCCCAGTGAGCAAGATATATCGCTCCATCAAAGCCAAGAACAGGTTGGGGTTGAGAGGTAACCCAGTACTGGTAGCACTCACAACCGCGTACAGACCAATGCTCTTCAGCTTCGTCTAAAAGTTCTTCAAGGCTCAGGCAGACAAACGAACCCATCGAAGGTTTGAAGGGCTAACCCACCCGCCAGTCCGAGGATTAACCTTAGGATACACTCCTCCATGCCCCATGAAGTCATTGTAAAAAGTCGGCAATTGGACTGGTTGGAGCAGTGTAGTGTCTTCACTCGGGACACTGCCCGGAAATAATCCCCTGAAAGGCATTACAGGGCCCGAAGGGCGACTCACAAATGATTCTTGGACGGACCCTTTCTGATAAAATATCTTCCCCGGCTGGCCGTGAAGATTAGGGGTCAGGGCCCACGACATCTTCCTCGGATGCATAGCATGGAAGAATGCCGAGATAGGGTAATCTCTCAG
The DNA here is from genome assembly GCA_036927795.1 of Iris macrosiphon. Taxonomy (NCBI): domain Eukaryota; kingdom Viridiplantae; phylum Streptophyta; class Magnoliopsida; order Asparagales; family Iridaceae; genus Iris; species Iris macrosiphon. The sequence goes on from JAYESA010000014.1 coordinate 140,259,523, forward strand.
CACCTTGGGCAGGTACATGACCATGCCCCCAACAGTAAAAACCCAGTCTTCCTTCTTGGGCTTCGCCTGGGATAGTTTATCAATCATATCCCCAAAGAGGAAAGCTGGTTTTATGTATTTTGCCCCGTCTATATACGTCAAGGGCTCTCCGTTGATCATACTCAACAGCATTCGCTCTCCTTGAGACGATATCAGGATTCCCCTTCCTTCAGGATACTGGGGTCCGGAAATAGGAAATGTCACATGGGATAAATCCTCCACGTAATCGGAGTTCAGCATCCCAGCAGCAGAACCCATCATATCAGCCAACAGAGGTATCTGCAAATTAACTACAAAGTGTAAGAAAAATATGTCAATTTCTATACTAGACCTCACAATCTTGCAGCTTATGCCAAAGATCAACAGTCTGTGCTTTTACGCCAAGACTGTAAAAACTTGAGTTTTTGTACGCTGGAATCTTATTCCGAGGCATAAAATTCAAGATGGGCAGTATACACAAAAATCTGACAGTCTGTATTTTATGCCAGATTGCCAAAGTTTGAGTTATTATGCCAGAATTTTCATCCAGAGCGTAACACTCAAAGTTTTTAGTATACGCCAAATTTCGACAGTCAAAGCTTTTACGCCAGACTGCAAAAATATGGAGTTCTTACGCTGACACATTAGAAATGTGGGTGTAAAAGAGAAAATATCTCTGTGCATCATCTTTCTCGAAGAGGCTCTCAGCACAGAAGATGACCTAGTGCGTTCACGTACAACGTGTGCGAAAGATTTTCTTCATTTTTTGTCGTCCCAAAAGCTTTACCTGTAACGCCCGGAGCACAGCTTGACAATGGGACACTTCGTTCCGAGCGAGGTTCGCTCTGCCCGATGGGAGTCGCGCTTACTTGGGAAGAAGAGCGAGAAGAGGAGGAAGCTTTCTTTCCTTTGGTGGTGAAAGATTGTTTCGGTGCCATCGCTAAAAACTGAGAATGCTCAGAGAAGAAACGAAGAAGAGCTCTCAAAGAGACGAAGATTTTTCTTTCGCAAAAGACAGATAAAAAATTCTCTCTGAAGACCTTGGGGTACTTATAGAGTTTAGATAGACTCCTCGAATCCCTAACCAAATCCGATATTTAATATTTGATTATGATTGGGGACTACGTCAGCCTATTATTCAGGGAAGGCGGACAGTCAGCGAATTCAAAAAGTTTTTCGTGTAGAGCAGATTCATGATTTTACGCTAAGGAGCTTTTACGCTCGGGAAGCTACAAATCTACGGATTTACGCTAAGAGTCTATAAGTCTATGGTTTTACGCCCGGATGCTTTTATGCTCGGTAGCTTTTACGCTCGAGAGGCTATAAACCTACGACTTCACGCTCAGAGGCTATAAATCTATGATTTTACGCTAAGAAGCTTTTACGCTCAGAGGCTACAAATCTATGATTTCACGCTAAGAAGCTTTTACGCTCAGAGGCCACAAATCTATGACTTCACGCTCAGAAGTTTTTCTTCTCAGAGGCTATAGATCTACAGTTTCATGCCCAGATGCTCTTATGCTCAGTAGCTTTTACGCTCGAGAGGCCACAAACTTATGATCTTACGCTCATCTATATTAAGGATCTATGACTTTCCGTATATCCCAAGATACGCAGGCCAGAGTATGCGTATATCTGAACAATTCTCAAGACGGCCAAATACAAGGGTTTACGCAGGAATGCTCCTTCTTGGCTACAAAATATCCCAAGTACCCAAAGCATACAGAGTTCAGCATTGAAAATGACTCTTCTTCTTGGGTCGATTGGAAGTTCATCCAAAATCCAGTCTGAATATTTTCTCTACAGTTCAAGATGGCGACTCAGTTTTGACAGCCATTTCTCGCCTTTTCCAAAGGATTTTTGAGAAATCATTCTTGAAGATGATTGTTTGAACAAAGATTCTTCTTAAAGAAGTGGCAGTTCAGAATTCTACGCAACTCCTCGTTCCAAACAGCAGGACCATTTGGATATTCGATTTAAATGCTAAAACAGTTTTTTTTACGCGTTTTCAGTTTTTCGTAAAAGACGAGACGAGATCAGATACTCTTTTTATCAGAGTCAGCGTAAAGCTATTCAGACGTGTCGTAGCTACACATATTCAGACTTCATCATAGCAAAGAATATGGCAAATCATCTGATGCGTAAAAGGAGACAATTCTATTAATCATGATCACATATGAGGGAAATCCAGTCTACAAAGGATTTTTCATCTTCATGATTACATGATTACATATGAGAGAAATCCCGTCTACAAAGGATTTCTCATTTTTATTTAGGATCACACCAAGAGTCTGTTCTACCAGGTTCTCGTATTGGTGGAGATCTTTTCCATCTTCTAAAGCAGTTCATCGACTTCCACAGTCGATGAACAAGAAAATGATTAATGGCGGAAGGATACACAACTGGGCATGCATAAATTATTCAGCGTCCATCCTCCATACCCATGACAGATTGAGTTGAGGTTTTAGACCCAACTCAATACTGGAAGACAGGGCTAGTTTGTCTGCCCTCGTCCATGAACGACAGAAGAAAATACAGCTTGCAAGCTGTGTGGTCGAATGTGACCCCTCCTCTCTCTTGGACGAATCGCCATATGGAGTTGCTGATTATCCCGAGCAAAGGAAGCTATGATATCCTTCCATGATTCATCGTTGCAGAGGATATTTGCTCGAAGATGCCTTATTTTTCGGCTCCTTACATACTGGAAGAACATGATCTTCTTCTTTCTCAAGTCGACCCGACGAACACCGGCAATCATCTCTGGGAGGTGAAGGAAATATATGAAGAACAGGTTAACTCGTCAACCTTTTTATAGGCAAAAGAGAACACACCGAATCCCAACAGACTCCCAAAAATGCGCCAAAAAATCAGCCTCGAAGAACGAGTCAGACTTGACCGTTTTATGCTTCATTCAAAGTGTTTCAAATTACGAGGAATTTAAAAACTTTGAAGGGGGTCTTGTAGTAGCATAAAAAATACGCTGAGGAATCATACGCATTATTTCAGTGCTGGGCGGCGTAAAATATAACTTCAGAGCCATCGGCGTACAGCAGAGCTTCATCGCTAGTACAGCATAAAATATAGCTCCAGAGTCAACCTGCGTAACGCGGTATTTCTAGACTGCTTCAACGTATAAAGGTTACTATTTTGCCTTTATGGCATAAAACCCATCTGCTTTTAATGCAGCGGAAAGTTATACGAGGATCGCTTCGTATCCCTCAAATGAGCTGTACGAGGAACACTTCGAATTTTGTAAATGAACCTGTCAGACAGTACAATAAACCTGACTCCTGACAAAGGGTACAGCACGAGGATCAAAACGACGGCTGTAATGATGGTGCGGCACAGAGACCCAGACCGTCATTTAGTGACATTTCCTTGATATAAATTGCTTTTACACATTCGGGGGAGTACGCTGCCTAGTTTTATACAGGCAGATGTGAGCTTTTACGCTCAGTAGAAGACAAAACGAACTGCCATGTCAAAAGCTGCTCTTCGTACAGAGCTCGAGGCACGTTTCTGTATTTAATGCACAAAATGGGGGCAGATCTCTGCATTTAATGCACGAGATTTGGTTCTACTTCCAAAGACTGGGTGAGCCATGATTACGGCTAATATGTCACTACCCAATTCTAGAAAATAGGGTATATTTTTTTTATTTGATAAATAGTGTATTGTATTTAATTATTTATATTTATAATTAATTAGTGCTCGTTTTATTTTTATTTTGATTGTTTTAGGGTTTTGGCTAGCCTGGACCCATGTCAGACCCTAGTGAACCCATGTCCGACCCAGCCCACACCCTTGTGAGAATTATTTTGGGGCTTAGATTTATTATTTTATTTTTAGGAGGTTAGTTGGAGAGATTTGGAACTAGTTTGAGCACATTTGGAACCCGAAACCCAAAACCAAGTCGTAGGGGCATTTTGGGAATTTGGAACTTGTGTGAACCCCCTTTAATTCTTTGGGCCGGCCCCTACCTACCCCAACCGTGTAAAACCAGCAGCAGCCCCCATCCCCTTTGTATTCTACTTCATTTACTTCTTCTTCTTCATTCTTCTTCTTCTCCACTTCTTCTTTCTTCTTCCTTCTTCTCCAAGGTGAGTTCTTCTCCATTTTTCTTCCTTATTTCTTCCATTCCTTCTTTTTTATGCTAACCCTAACCTTGAATTTTCCCTAACCTAGGTGTGTGGAGCCTAGATTTAGTGTGAAGCCTAGATTTGGAAGCTTGGAGCTTGAGGGAGGTGATTTGGAGTAGATCGGAGACTTTGGCCTTGGGATTTCAACTCCCAAGAGGTAAATCCTAACTTTCCCCTTGCTAATTATTTTTGTGTAGTGTAATTAGTGTTGTAGAACCTTCCTAGACCCTAACCCTACCCGTAGGAGGAAGTTGGAACTAGTTTGGGTGAGTTTAAAAACTTTGACATTAGGTTTTGTGTCGAATTCGGGTGGTATCCGAATTTGGCCCAATTTTGGATGATGCCCTAGGTTAGATGGACCTAGGTAGACGTTGTCGGGTGTCTAGAGGGTGAGTGCGTGTCTCCGTTCGGACACGGGAAGCCGTGTCACGGAGAAACGGGCGTTTCGGGCAAAATTGGGGCTTTTTGTCGTCGTCGATTCTAAGTGCGTGTGCGTTTCCGCCACGGGCCTAGAATCGACGTGGGAGTGCATTTTCTAGGATATAGACATCGTGTAGAGCATGTGGGTAAATTTTTGGCCGATTCTGAGTTCGTTTGGTGTACGTTTCAGGAGGTTTTCCGAGCCGCGCACCACGTGTTCGTCGAAATGACCGAACGGCCATTTCGACTTGGTTTCCTCGTTTCGACTTTGTGCGCGCGTTGGGTTAGTATCGGGGAGTGTGTGCTAGAGTTTTCGAGTTTTATTTTATATATTTTAGGGTATTGGTGAGTGTCGGGGTCGTTGGGCGTGAGTAGGGCGTGTGGTTTGAGTGTTGTGTGCGTGGTTGTGTTTGTATTAATATGTGTCTATATATATATATATATATTTATATATATGTATGTGTGTTTATGTATATATATTTATATATATATGTGTGTATTTATATTTATGTACTTGTATATGTATATGTCTATGTGTATATATATATATGTATATGTATAAGTGTGCTTGTGTGTATATGTATATATATAGATGTGTATATATATATATATCTTAGAGTGTGTGTGTGTAGTGATATGTATATATATATATAATTGTATGTGTGTATATATATATTAATATAGGTGTTTATATATATATATAGCTATGTGTATTAGTGTGTGAGTGTATGTTTTAGTGTGTTTGTGAGAGTGTAGGTGTGTGTGTTAGTATATAGATATATAGGTGTGTATATATATGTATCTAGTTATATATATATAGTTATATATGTGTATGTATATATATATATAGGGGGTGATATATATATGTGTATAAGAGTGTGTGTGTGTGTGTTTGTGAGTAGGAGGGAGGGGGAGAACCTGGGAACTGCACTGCAGCAGCAACAGTTCAGCTGCAACAGCAGCAGCTTGCTGCTAGAGAGCAGCAGCAGCAGCTCCAGAAGGAGCAGCAGCAGCAGCACATGTAGGAGCAGCCAGCAGCAGCAGTTATGAGGGCAGCAGCTAGCAGCGAGCGCGGCGCGGCCTAGTTTAGTGCGAGTAGCAAGAGTACTAGTGAGGGTTAGGAATAGGTAGAGTGCAAGATAGATATATCTATCAATAGGTTGATAGTTAGATAGATAATATAATAGATAGATGGTTAGGTAATTAGTTAGATAGTTAGATAAGTAGATAGCTAGTTAGTATTATAGATTATATACATAGATAGTTAGATATATCTATGGATTGATAGATAGTTAGAATTAATAGATAGATAGTTAGTTTATTAGATAGATAGCTAAGTAGTTAAATAGATTAGATAGATACTAGATAGATAGGTAATTGATAGATAGGTAGATTCGTAGATTAATAGATAGATAGAGTGTTAGATAGATTAGATACTTAGATAGGTAGATGGATAACAGTTAGATGGATAGATAGATAGCTAGGTATTAGGTATATATCTACCTAAGTGCATAGATATCTATATACATATAGTTATATCTATATCTATAGATATCTAGATAGGTATATATATATACATATTGAGTTGGGTAAGATATATATATGGGTATATGCATATGTGTGTGGATATCTATATATATAGGTATATAGATACTTAGATATATATAAATATGATAGATATATATATTTTCTAGTCTAGATTAATAACTAGGTATATAATTATTAGTTAGATACCTAGTTAGAGGGGTTTGAGAGCGGTATCTCAATACCTTGAGATACCGAGGTATCTCAATACCTTGAGATATCCAAGGTATTGAGTTTCGAGCGGGGTATTTGAGCAATAGCCTAGGATTTGTATTGGAATGATTTTTATATGTTTATATGTATATAATTACGCGTGCTAGCATAGGTTTTAGCGGGTTTAGGCGGGGTGCGTGGCCTAGGGCGAGGTATCGGATACCGAGGGTATCTCGGTATCTCGATTAGGCGAGTTTGAGAGTTTAGTAGCTTAATGAGCTCGGATTGACCTAGAATTTCAGGGGCACCCTAGTTTGACCTAGCTTTGACCATAATTGTCCCCGTTGACCGTAAAAGTCAACGTTTGACCTAGTTTTGACCTAGAGTTGATTTTTTGGCCCCCGGGTTGACTTTTTGACCCGAATTTCACCGGTTTGACCCGTTCGACCTAGAATAGCCCTAGAAGCCTGTTTTTAATTATTTTATATCAGTTTAAATGCTTAGAACCCTGTTTAATCCTTGTTTTTCGCATTAGGTCCCTACGACACCGGTCCGGACCTCGATCCTCATCAGTTGCTCAGGACATCAGGCGAGTACCTACCTCTGATAGTTTCCATTTCATGATAGCGTTTATATCACCTGTTCTAGAACTGTAATACTTGATTCTGACACTTTATTACATGAGCTGCTACTAGTGGATCCCGTCATGAGGTGCTATCCCCCTTACCGTGTTCAGCGGGTACTCTATCATGTGTATTTCATTATGTGCTTCGGGTATTGATTATCATGTGCTATCATGTACTTTTTGTGCTCTTGCCTTCGTGTGCGCGAGCTATTATCATGTACGTAGCGTGTTGTGGTTGGATCCAATGGTATTAGTGGGGGAGAGGAGTAGTGAGTTGGTTATATGATCAAAGCCAAACAGTATTCATGTGTATGTCGGTTATGCAACTCACGCATAACGGAGTTATCGTAGTGTTCTTCATGTGCAACCTAAGCCGATCATATAACGAACTTGTGCTCAAGGCACTTAGCTAGTATTCATGTTTCTCACCTGCAGTTACTTTTCCACTACTTGTATTGTTCTCCAGTTTATATTACAGCTATTTATTGTGCTCCAGCATATATTTATTTCCTGTGCATCTTGATTACTTTTCTATTGCTCGTCATATACACCTTACCATGCATTTGGAGTTGCTTTCAGAGTTATGTACTTCGCTCCAGTCTTGACTGGGCATATTTTTTCTAGAGGATCCTGAGGACTATTGCCCTACGTTCTACGGGCCTGGTATTGACGACTGTTGTGACCCCGAGGAGGAGTGCGCCGAGGAGACGCCGATAGCACCCTAGTTAGCTAGGTCGGTTTCCTGGGTTATTTCCTGTGGGTTGTATTTTGGATGACTGTACTTATTCTTTTGTGCTTCTGTGAGATGTTGTAGCTTTTAGACTTGGACTGTATTATTTTGGATTGTCTTGCTCTCTTGGTTCTGGTTTTCTTTGTTTATATCATATCGTGCTTATTTCTTCCCCTAGATTTTGTGATTGAGATTCATATATATATTGCGTGGTTTTGCCCTCCTTTTGGAGAGGTCATGCCGGATTTTTCAGTGAGATATAGATAGATATGGTTGACCTAGAACGGACCTTTACAGCATTCTACCGCCGATTCTGCGGCGTAGGCTGGACGTACCCACGGCTCATGCCCGATTTTCGGGTGCGGGTCGTGACACATTTTTGGTGGTGGCCCATGCAGGTCACCGCTTTTTAGGGTTACCTGCAATAGGATATAGGAGATAGGCTGAGAGAGAGTGTGCTCAATCACAACTAGGACCCTTCCTACTTCCTTTTGCTATCTTTAATTTTTCTGAAATTGTTTTCTTTTGCAATATCACTGTCCTTCTTTGATGTTATCGTTTCTTGTACTGTATTGACTTTTTTTGGTCTGTGTTCAGGATGCCTCCGAAGACCAGATCTCAGCGCACCGCCCCAGTAGCTGCCACCGAGAGGTCTGCCACCTCTCGACCTGCTCGACTTCCGGCAGCCGCTACCGCTCCACTCGCCACTCCTGCGGTTGAGGGAGCGTCAGTTTCTCTCGGAGATCCCCTTACTCCCATTGATCCGAGAGCCACCCCAGTTGTTCCGGTGGTACCTCCTCCACCACCGCCTGCGCCAGTGGATGCTACGCAGTTGTTCGCATTCTTCCGAGAGATGATGGATGCGCAGCACCGCCAGGCAGATGTTATGAGGATGGGCATTGAGAATGCTCATCAGGTGGCTTTGACAGCGGTTGACAGAGTGGCTCAGATCCAGCCACAGCCAGAGCAGGCTCAGTATCCTAGGCCGGGTACTATCATCGATTTTCAGAGGATGCGGCCTAAGGAGTTCCGCGGCACAGAGGGGATCCTGTACGCCGACGACTGGATCGAGCATATAGAGGGCATCTTTAGGCTGGCGATGATCCCAGCCAGCATGCAGATAGAGGCAGCGGGCAGCCAGATGTTCGACCTTGCCCTTACTTGGTTCCGTACAGATACGCGGATAGCAGCTCCGGGATTGACTTGGGAGGCTTTCAAGAAGCTTTTCAAGGAGAAGTTCTTCCCGGACGTGGCTCTCAGTGCCTTAGAGAGTCAGTTCGAGGCGCTCGTCCAGGGGAGTATGCTAGTGGATGAGTATGCAGCAGAGTTCTGCCGTCTGGGCAGATTTGTTGAGGGGTTGTCAGAGGCAGCGAAGGCGCGGAAGTTCCGCAAGGGCTTAGTCATGGCGGTCAAGTCCTTGACTAGGAGCGACCGCGAGACGACCTTCGAGCAGATTGTCAGCGACGCTCAGAGGGCTGAGGATGATTTGGAGCTGAAGACGAAAAGGGGCAGAGACACATCCGGAGCAGGCAGCAGTGCAGGCCCGGCCAAGAGGCCATTCCAGCAGACCCAGCAGCACCAGGGTCAGGGTCGGGCGCCCTTCCGGCAGGCGCCTCAGCAGCAGAGGCAGGGTCAGCAGCAGGGCCAGAGGCAGCCCATCGTTTGCCCTTTCTGTAGGAAGCCAGGGCACGGATGGGACATATGCAGAAAGAGGCTAGGCAGATGTTTATTGTGTGGCGCCGCAGACCACCAGCTGAAGGATTGTCCTTCAGCGCTTGCCCGTACAGCTCAGGGCGGAGGAGCCGCTCAGAGGGCACCAGCCAGAGCACCTGCAGCGCAGCAGAGAGGACCGCCTTTGCAGACTCAGCAGCAGAGGTTCTCCCAGCACCAGCAGCAGCACCGAAGAGGACAGCAGGGGCGAGCTTTTGCCCTGACAGTGGACGAGGTCGAGCCAGTTGGTGATGTTATCTCAGGTTCTGTTCTCCTTGATTCCATTCCAGCACTTGCTTTACTTGATTCTGGTGCTTTCCATAGCTTTGTGTCTGTATCTTTTGCTGTTAGACACCATCTTGTTGCTGAACCTTTAGCTAGACTCTGCAAGATCACGACCGGGGGTGGTATCATCCTAGTCCGTGATGTTTGCAGAGACCGGAGAGTTATCTTGGGAGGCCGGGAGTTGAGTGTGTGCCTACTCGTAATGCCACTTCCGAGCTACGATATTGTACTCGGGATGGATTGGTTGAGTACGCATTGTGCTAGTATAGATTGTCGTGGAGGCAGAGTTTTGTTCAGTCCGCCAGGTGAGCCAGAGTTTCAGTTTGCCAGAGGAGCAGCGGAGCAGACCGAGGGAGTCTTCTGCGGAGCCCTGGTGGTAGAGCCGAGGTCGCTACATCCACTGATAGAGGAGTATATGGATGTCTTTCCGGAGGAGTTGCCAGGGTTACCTCCGGACAGAGACGTGGAGTTCTCTATAGACTTGGTGCCAGGAGCGGAGCCGATATCCCAGCACGTCTATAAAGTCAGCAACAGTGAGCTGATAGAGTTGAAGAAGCAGGTGGATGAGCTTCAGGACAAGGGATTTATCAGATCTAGTTCTTCTCCGTGGGGTGCTCCGGTACTTTTTGTGCCGAAGAAGGATGGGTCGATACGGATGTGTATCGACTACAGGGCTCTGAACAGCCTCACAATCAAGAACAAGTATCCGCTGCCGCGTATTGATGATCTATTTGACCAGTTGAGCGGAGCGAGGGTGTTTTCTAGGATTGATCTGAGGACAGGCTACCACCAGGTGAAGGTCAGGAAGGAGGATATTCCGAAGACAGCTTTTCGGACCAGATATGGACAGTATGAGTTCTTGGTGATGCCGTTTGGGTTGACCAATGCCCCGGCAGTGTTCATGAATCTGATGAACAAGGTGTTCCATCAGCATCTGGACAGGTTTGTGGTGGTGTTTATAGATGATATCTTGGTGTATTCGAAGACCCCAGAGGAGCACGAGGAGCATCTGAGGATAGTGCTGGAGACTCTCAGGAAGGAGGAGCTTTATGGAAAGCTCTCGAAGTATGAGTTCTTCCTTGACAAGGTTGAATTCCTTGGTCATGTGGTGACTGGAGAGGGTATCTCGGTGGATCCGAGAAAGATCGTGGCAGTTGAGGCATGGAGTGCTCCGAGTTCAGTAGCCGAGGTCAGAAGTTTCTTGGGACTGGCAGGCTACTACAGGAGATTTGTTCAGGATTTTTCCCGGATTGCAGAGCCGTTGTCCAGGCTGACCCGGAAGGACGTGGAGTTTGTTTGGTCAGAGGAGTGCCAGATCGCCTTTGATGAGCTGAAGAGGAGGTTGACGACAGCTCCAGTGTTGACGTTGCCATCAGGTTCTGGAGGATTCACTATCTATAGTGATGCATCGGGGAAGGGACTGGGTTGTGTGTTGCAGCAGAATGGGAGGGTGATTGCCTATGCTTCCAGGCAATTACGTCCTCATGAGAAGAATTACCCTACCCACGATTTGGAGTTGGCAGCGGTCATTTTTGCTCTGAAGTTGTGAAAATACTATTTATACGGAGAGCGTGTGGAGATCTTCACAGACCACAAGAGCTTGAAGTATGTGTTTATCCAAAAAGAGCTGAACATGAGGCAGAGGAGATGGTTGGAGTTGATGAAAGACTTCGACATATCATTGCAGTATCATCCAGGGAAGGCGAACGTAGTTGCGGATGCATTGAGCAGGTATCCGGTAGCTATGTGCCTGACTACAGATCGTTATCTTCTGGCAGATCTCGAGAGCTTGGGCATTGAGGTGATAGTGCCTGGAGTTGAGATGCAGATGTGGGGACTGCAGATTCAGTCAGAGTTGGTAGACCGGATCAGGGCTACACAGTTTGAGGATGAGTCCCTGAGGAGCATCAGGGCGCAGGTTCAGATGGGATTAGCAGATGACTTCACCATTGCTGATGATGGTTCTTTGCGGCACGGTACCAGGTTGTGTGTGCCGAGTGGGTCGTTGCGCGAGGAGGTTCTCTAGGAGGCGCATCGATCCCAGTACTCTATGCATCCAGGTGCCAACAAGATATATAGAGATCTGAGACAGCATGTATGGTGGTACGGGATGAAGCGGGAGGTAGCACGCTTCGTATCCCGATGCTTAGTGTGCCAGCAGGTGAAGGCGGAGAGGTAGAGGCCAGGAGGATTACTCCAGCCGTTACCCATTCCGGAGTGGAAATGGGAGCATGTGACCATGGATTTTGTTTCTGGACTTCCCCGTTCTCCAGGCAGGAAGGATGCGATTTGGGTCATCGTGGACAGGTTGACCAAATTGGCCCACTTTCTACCGTTCAAAGTGGGTACGTCTACAGAGAGACTAGCAGAGATGTATGTGCGCCAGATAGTCAGACTGCATGGAGTTCCAGTGAGCATAGTATCAGATCGGGACAGTCGCTTTACTTCGCATTTCTGGAGGAGTCTGCAGGCTAGCTTGGGCACCCAGCTCAAGTTTAGTAGTGCGTATCACCCACAGACAGATGGTCAGTCAGAGAGGACCATTCAGACACTTGAGGACATGCTTTGCACTTGTGTTTTGGATTTCAGAGGCTCTTGGGAGGATCACTTGCACTTGGTAGAGTTTGCTTACAACAACAGCTACCAAGCCAGTATCGAGATGTCACCTTTTGAGGCATTGTATGGATGGAGGTATCGCACTCCGTTGTCATGGGATGATGTAGGTGAGAGAGCTTTGCTTGGCCCGGAGATGGTGGTCAATGCAGCGGAGAAGGTCAAGCTCATTAGAGATAGACTTCGGGTGGCGCAGGACAGGCAGCGGCATTGGGCCGATAGCCACCGGAGACCTTTGGAGTTCGAGGTATAGCTTAGAATCTAGATTTTGTTCTTGTGTTTGCTTGTGATTGCTTGTTTTAGACTAAGTGCAGAGACCTTGTTTGTGCTAGGTTGGAGATCTGGTGTTCCTGAGGATTTCTCCGACGCGGGGCACTATTCGCTTCGGTGGAGGCGGGAAGCTTAGCCCACGTTTCGTCGGACCCTTCCGTGTTCTTGAGAGGGTCGGCGCCGTGGCGTATAGGCTTGAGTTGCCACCTACGCTGGAGGGAGTTCATGATGTATTCCACGTGTCGCAGTTGAGACGGTACGTGGCGGATCCCAGTCACGTATTGGATCACTCGGAGATCGCAGTGGGCCCTACTCTTAGCTATCCAGAGCAGCCGGTGGAGATTCTGGATCGGCGGAAGAAGGTGTTGAGGAACCAGACTATTCCCTTGGTTCACGTCGCGTGGAGGCATCACTCTCCAGGAGAGTCGACCTGGGAGAGGGAGGATGAAATGCGCGAGCGATACCCCTATCTCTTCGAGCCCTGAGGTATGGTTCATTCTTTGCATTCCTGTCCTAGTTTCGTCTTTTAATTTCGAGGACGAAATTATTTTAAGGAGGGTAGGCTTGTCACTACCCAATTCTAGAAAATAGGGTATATTTTTTTTATTTGATAAATAGTGTATTGTATTTAATTATTTATATTTATAATTAATTAGTGCTTGTCTTATTTTTATTTTGATTATTTTAGGGTTTTGGCTAGCCTGGACCCATGTTAGACCCTAGTGGACCCATGTCCGACCCAGCCCACACCCTTGTGAGAATTATTTTGGGGCTTAGATTTATTATTTTATTTTTAGGAGGTTAGTTGGAGAGATTTGGAACTAGTTTGAGCGCATTTGGAACCCGAAACCAAAAACCAAGTCGTAGGGGCATTTTGGGAATTTGGAACTTGTGTGAACCCCCTTTAATTCTTTGGGCCGGCCCCTACCTACCCCAACCGTGTAAAACCAGCAGCAGCCCCCATCCCCTTTGTATTCTACTTCATTTACTTCTTCTTCTTCATTCTTCTTCTTCTCCACTTCTTCTTTCTTCTTCCTTCTTCTCCAAGGTGAGTTCTTCTCTATTTTTCTTCCTTATTTCTTCCATTCCTTCTTCTTTATGCTAACCCTACCCTTGAAATTTCCCTAACCTAGGTGTGTGGAGCCTAGATTTAGTGTGAAGCCTAGATTTGGAAGCTTGGAGCTTGAGGGAGGTGATTTGGAGTAGATCGGAGACTTTGGCCTTGGGATTTCAACTCCCAAGAGGTAAATCCTAACTTTCCCCTTGCTAATTATTTTTGTGTAGTGTAATTAGTGTTGTAGAACCTTCCTAGACCCTAACCCTACCCGTAGGAGGAAGTTGGAACTAGTTTGGGTGAGTTTAAAAACTTTGACATTAGGTTTTGTGTCGAATTCGGGTGGAATCCAAATTTGGCCCAATTTTGGATGATGCCCTAGGTTAGATGGACCTAGGTAGACGTTGTCGGGTGTCTAGAGGGTGAGTGCGTGTCTCCGTTCGGACACGGGAAGCCGTGTCGCGGAGAAACGGATATTTCGGGCAAAATTGGGGCTTTTCGTCGTTGTCGATTCTAAGTGCGTGTGCGTTTCCGCCACGGGCCTAGAATCGACGTGGGAGTGCATTTTCTAGGATCTAGACATCGTGTAGAGCGTGTGGGTAAATTTTGGGCCGATTCCGAGTTCGTTTGGTGTACGTTTCAGGAGGTTTTCCGAGCCGCGCACCACGTGTTCGTCGAAATGACCGAACGGCCATTTCGACTTGGTTTCCTTGTTTCGGCTTCGTGCGCACGTTGGGTTAGTATCGGGGAGTGTGTGCTAGAGTTTTCGAGTTATATTTTATATATTTTAGGGTATTGGTGAGTGTCGGGGTCGTTGGGCGTGAGTAGGGCGTGTGGTTTGAGTGTTGTGTGCGTGGTTGTGTTTGTATTGATATGTGTCTATATATATATATATATTTATATATATGTATGTGTGTTTATGTATATATATTTATATATATATGTGTGTATTTATATTTATGTACTTGTATATGTATATGTCTATGTGTATATATATATATGTATATGTATAAGTGTGCTTGTGTGTATATGTATATATATAGATGTGTATATATATATATATCTTAGAGTGTGTGTGTGTAGTGATATGTATATATATATATAATTGTATGTGTGTATATATATATTAATATAGGTGTTTATATATATATATAGCTATGTGTATTAGTGTGTGAGTGTATGTTTTAGTGTGTTTGTGAGAGTGTAGGTGTGTGTGTTAGTATATAGATATATAGGTGTGTATATATATGTATCTAGTTATATATATATAGTTATATATGTGTATGTATATATATATATAGGGGGTGATATATATATGTGTATAAGAGTGTGTGTGTGTGTGTGTGTTTGTGAGTAGGAGGGAGGGGGAGAACCTGGGAACTGCACTGCAGCAGCAACAGTTCAGCTGCAACAGCAGCAGCTTGCTGCTAGAGAGCAGCAGCAGCAGCTCCAGAAGGAGCAGCAGCAGCAGCACATGTAGGAGCAGCCAGCAGCAGCAGTTATGAGGGCAGCAGCTAGCAGCGAGCGCGGCGCGGCCTAGTTTAGTGCGAGTAGCAAGAGTACTAGTGAGGGTTAGGAATAGGTAGAGTGCAAGATAGATATATCTATCAATAGGTTGATAGTTAGATAGATAATATAATAGATAGATGGTTAGGTAATTAGTTAGATAGTTAGATAAGTAGATAGCTAGTTAGTATTATAGATTATATACATAGATAGTTAGATATATCTATGGATTGATAGATAGTTAGAATTAATAGATAGATAGTTAGTTTATTAGATAGATAGCTAAGTAGTTAAATAGATTAGATAGATACTAGATAGATAGGTAATTGATAGATAGGTAGATTCGTAGATTAATAGATAGATAGAGTGTTAGATAGATTAGATACTTAGATAGGTAGATGGATAACAGTTAGATGGATAGATAGATAGCTAGGTATTAGGTATATATCTACCTAAGTGCATAGATATCTATATACATATAGTTATATCTATATCTATAGATATCTAGATAGGTATATATATATACATATTGAGTTGGGTAAGATATATATGGGTATATGCATATGTGTGTGGATATCTATATATATAGGTATATAGATACTTAGATATATATAAATATGATAGATATATATATTTTCTAGTCTAGATTAATAACTAGGTATATAATTATTAGTTAGATACCTAGTTAGAGGGGTTTGAGAGCGGTATCTCAATACCTTGAGATACCGAGGTATCTCAATACCTTGAGATATCCAAGGTATTGAGTTTCGAGCGGGGTATTTGAGCAATAGCCTAGGATTTGTATTGGAATGATTTTTATATGTTTATATGTATATAATTACGCGTGCTAGCATAGGTTTTAGCGGGTTTAGGCGGGGTACGTGGCCTAGGGCGAGGTATCGGATACCGAGGGTATCTCGGTATCTCGATTAGGCGAGGTTGAGAGTTTAGTAGCTTAATGAGCTCGGATTGACCTAGAATTTCAGGGGCACCCTAGTTTGACCTAGCTTTGACCATAATTGTCCCCGTTGACCGTAAAAGTCAACGTTTGACCTAGTTTTGACCTAGAGTTGACTTTTTGGCCCCCGGGTTGACTTTTTGACCCAAATTTCACCGGTTTGACCCGTTCGACCTAGAATAGCCCTAGAAGCCTATTTTTAATTATTTTATATCAGTTTAAATGCTTAGAACCCTGTTTAATCCTTGTTTTTCGCATTAGGTCCCTGCGATACCGGTCCGGACCTCGATCCTCATCAGTTGCTCAGGACATCAGGCGAGTACCTACCTCTGATAGTTTCCATTTCATGATAGCATTTATATCACCTGTTCTAGAACTGTAATACTTGATTCTGACACTTTATTACACGAGCTGGTACTAGTGGATCCCGTCATGAGGTGCTATCCCCCTTACCGTGTTCAGCGGGTACTCTATCACGTGTATTTCATCATGTGCTTCGGGTATTGATTATCATGTGCTATCATGTACTTCTTGTGCTCTCGCCTTCGTGTGTGCGAGCTATTATCATGTACGTAGCGTGTTGTGGTTGGATCCAATGGTATTAGTGGGGGAGGGGAGTAGTGAGTTGGTTATATGATCAAAGCCAAACAGTATTCATGTGTATGTCGATTATGCAACTCACGCATAACGGAGTTATCGTAGTGTTCTTCATGTGCAACCTAAGCCGATTATATAACAAACTTGTGCTCAAGGCACTTAGCTAGTATTCATGTTTCTCACCTGCAGTTACTTTTCTACTACTTGTATTGTTCTCCAGTTTATATTACAGCTATTTATTGTGCTCCAGCATATATTTATTTTCTGTGCATCTTGATTACTTTTCTATTGCTCGTCATATACACCTTAGGAGACGCCGATAGCACCCTAGTTAGCTAGGTGGGTTTCCTGGGTTATTTCCTGTGGGTTGTATTTTGGATGACTGTACTTATTCTTTTGTGCTTCTGTGAGATATTGTAGCTTTTAGACTTGGACTGTATTATTTTGGATTGTCTTGCTCTCTTGGTTCTGGTTTTCTTTGTTTATATTATATCGTGCTTATTTCTTCCCCTAGATTTTGTGATTGAGATTCATATATATATTGCGTGGTTTTGCCCTCCTTTTGGAGAGGTCATGCCGGATTTTTCAGTAAGATATAGATAGATATGGTTGACCTAGAATGGACCTTTACAGCGTTCTACCGCCGATTCTGCGGCGTAGGCTGGACGTACCCACGGCTCATGCCCGATTTTTGGGTGCGGGTCGTGACATAATACGTCCACATCATCACCTTTGCATATTATGCCATCATGCTATTTTTAACTATAGAAGCACGTTGTACGCTATCTCCTTGAAATATGCCACCTGGCTATTTTCAACTATAGGAGTATGCCGTATGCTATCTCCTCGGAATACGCCAACACAGGCTATATTTGTACAGGTACGTGATAAGGCTATTTGGGCCAGAATACGCTCAATACCTCAGTCAAAGAGAATCGACGGTCGCTACGCCGGCTAGCTGTCCGTACAGCATCAAGCTTCTATGCCTACTTGGCTTCTACGCCAATCCGACAGCTATTGGGTTTCTACACCTATATATCTGCTATCTATGCCTATTGAGCTTCTATGCTTACCTGACTTCTACGCTAGTTTAACAACTATTTGGCTTCTACGCCATGGTGACAGTCATTGGCTTCTACGCCAACCTTTTTTACGCGAGGGGCAGTTACCTACGTGGCTTGCATGCCGTGATCTTCGCAGCAGTTATACGCGTTATCTCATAATGGGATACGCGTCACACGCAGATTCAGAAGATCATCTATACGTGGGTGGCAGTTATTATAACCGCCGCATAAAAAGTGCCATACTCTCCACTGTCCGGCTTCTACGCTGACTGGACGGTTACTGTCACTAAAACCCTATAAATAGAGACCTCTATTGACAGAGGTCCGGAGGAGGGGGAAAAAGGGAGAAAAAAAGGTCGAAGAGAGGGTTAAAAGGTCAAAAATTGATTTTCTTTGAGAGAGAAGAGTCTAGAGCAGAGACAGAGAGTATGACAAAGTGATCGACCGCAGATCAGACTCCTATAGCAATGTTTACCCAGATTAAATTTTGTACTTAACATCCTCATATAGGATTAATAGTACTTCTTGTTTGTAAACCTAAGAAAGGGTTTCGTATAAACCTAGTTTTATTTCTTCCGTTTATTATCAAACACAACCTCGAGCATAGATATTAGCATACCACCTTCCCCTCGGGAAACCACGATATTACCTAGAGTCCCTCTATTTTTTTTAATTCAAATCTTGTTCCTCTGAAAACTTAGCACTCGCTATATTTGTGCGACGACTAATTATGTTATTATATTCTTCATCTTTCAATTCATGCCATCTAACCTTTCTGATTCTAGTCCAATTAATTTTATTCTATGTTAGGATATAGCACTTGTTAGGGTTATAGTTGTACTTTGAAAATTTAGCGCTTGGTAGTTAGAGCTTGATAGTTTTGAGTTATTTTTGTAGATTGTCACTTGATGATTACCCTTTAGTTTTGAATCACGCAAATTTTACAACCACCTTGATACGAGTTATATCCTCTTTCCCCTGAAGGCCAGTAAATTTTCCATTCTTACTAATGACACATGTTCTATGAGCACTATGATTAAGACTTAAGATGACCATTACCTATATAAATAGGAGACCCAAATAAATACCAAGATCTTTTCCCCGTGTACCCTAATAAGAGTTCTACTTTATTTGCAAGTGCAAGATTATTTTATGGAATTCCCTTTAAGACAATTATAATGTTAGTTTATACTTCTAAGTTGGATAGTATGCCTCACAACCTCGTAACACATAGTCCTCTTGACTCATTATCGAAGTATAACTAAATGACATTAACTGTATACTAGCATAAGACGATAGTGTTTATTAAGACTATAGAACTTAGAGGCCCATACCCCTATTTGGTCGACTAGTGACTTAGACAAGGAGTTTGTACGACAACTGTAGAGATTGTAGAGTCTTATCTTTTTGTGAACTTGAACTATTTTGTAATTTCTCTCATCGTAATCTAGCGTACTTATATTTTCTATACTACCTTGACTTATGCTGCTATTATAGCCTAGTTTTGTAAGCTTATTCTTTATCAAGCTTATTTACGACATATGTATTATTGGAGCGATACACTAATATATTTCAGAATCAGTGTATTACGGTCTGATCAACCATAGTGCGCTTGGTTCGCCCACCGTATAACTACTTTACGTGGATTGGGAAAAATGGTGATTAGTAGACGAATGTACTTGCCCTCTAGATATGTCTGAGTATATCGTATCCGTTACATAACTGTATTGATACGAACATGTGAATAGAAATTTCTAAAATAGGATTTTAATCCACAACTGCCTTGACAATTCCTATTTGAATTTATTAAACGCCTTGATCCCCATACTTCTAATCTATTATCTCCCCCTTGAACTCTTTATTATTGTTTTTCGTCCTTTCTTATTTTGGAAAGACGAAACCTCGTGCTTAGTATAAGTATGATATACAAAGAGTACTAGGTATACCCCATAGGCCAATCATATTACTATATGACTGCCTTTTATAACTGATTAAGGGTATATCTTATGTGATATATTTGGTGTTTAAATTTTTGAGGATTGAATAACATGATTAAATAATTTGAGGAATATCTCCTTAAATGAATAGCCTTATGTGATAGATGGGTAAATTCTAAGTTGGGTAGAAATGGCATTATTAACTTGCGATAAAATACTTTTAGATTGTGACTAAGTAAGATTAGATTGGGAGATTCAAGCTATTTTAATTTTTGAGAAATTTTAAAAAGAAGGATTAAGATGATGATGATTTAATAAATTTTTAAAATCTTGATATTTCGATCAAATATTTACACGTGAGCATATGATTTAAATTTTGAATATTGAAGGTTGAATCATCGATTTAAACTTTGAGGATAAATATAGAAATCAAGAATTGAACAATTGGTGAATTAGATTTCAAGTTTCATAATTTGAGACCTTAAATTAAAAGTTAAATGTTGATTGTGAGATTACCTATTTGAACTATTGAGGATGTAAATTGAAAGTAAAATTTGAAGAGTACAAAATTCATAAGTTGAAAATAGAAGTAATATTTGATTAGAATTATTTTTTAAAGAAGATTATGACAGTTGGAGATCGTGATGTAAAAAAAAAAAATTTAATGTGGGTTAACTAAATATTTAAGATGTTATATGGATTCAATTTAAATTTGGATGTTGGTGATTTGAAAAAGTGAGAAGAGATTACAACATGTTGAATTTTGAATTGAACAGTCATTATCTTAATTTTGAAGTGATTTAGATGGATTTGAAGAAGTTTTAATTTTTTGAAAGAGATTGCAATTGACTTGCCTTATGTACGAATGTGAAGGAATTATCCCATTATGCCTTATTTTTAATTTTGAGGACAAAATTGTTTTAAGTTGGATAGATTGTAAACACTCTCACCCAAAATTAGGCCTACTTGGATTAGATAGAGAAATTATGGCTAATTAGAATCCAACTAGAAAGAGAACACGGTACTTTATTTAATTATAAAATGTTTATATCACATAGTGCACCCTACCGTTGTTTCGATAATTGGAGCACTACACTAGCAATTGTCTTCCTACAAATTTCACAACCTTGTCCTAGATGTACCCGCTTACTATTCTGACTTTTGTATAACTTATAATCATGCTCTCTTGTGCTACATTTTAGTCGCACAAAATTTGTCGCGAACATTTATAAATAATTCTAAATAAATACGACTTTGTATCCTTGTGCGTTCCAATCGAAATTAGAGACACAATCTTGACCCATTTCGTACAACCTAATTTATGATAAAATTTTACACTGAATCCTCTACGTCCATGACACTTGTGTCCCACCTAATTTTATCTCCATGTACTTCTAATTAATTCCAGAAGACCTTGCGTATTTATTTTAATTAATTTAATTCAATTTTTAGCTTTGTGTAATTTCCTAATTGTTGGGCACTTTTATGCAAAAGTGCATTGAGGTGTCCACCCCATTGGACACGACACGTGAATAAACCCATTTCTCCTTCATATATATTTTTCCATAATTTTTGGGAGAGTCTAATTCAACATTAACCTTCTTGAACCATGGCCCTTCAAACCTTGAACCAATACCATCCTGGCAACTCATTTTGAACCCATTTTGAATCATGGTCCTTGAAATCCTACATGAGAAGGCCCAATTCCAAGAGGGCTTTGACCAAGTTAATTTCTAGGTCAAACCAAGACCTACATATATATAAATATTCGTTTTACTTTTCCATTATTTTTCCTATTCCCAATCACCCAAAAGCCTTAATCGACTTCCCTATTCATCTTCCTCCTTCTTCTATGCCAACGCCGGAGTCTCACCGGAGTAGCATCGTACCTCCCCTGAGCATCATCCTCGTCGGCCCACTGCCCGCCTCTCCTTCCTCCACCTCGTTGTTGCCTGCAGAGCGTCGGAGAAGCCGCTGCCATCCCGTCGTCGTACCCCACGCCTCTCCCCGACCAACATGCCAGGATGACGCCGCCTGAACGCTTCAGTCCACGACGAGCAGCCCGAGCCACTGAACCAGGTAGCACTATCTCCTTCGCCATCCGCCGAACTTCATCCCCAATACCTCGTCATTCCCGAGCAGTTCTGCCGCGCTCAATTGAATCCCGCGGGCACCCCCGTTCCCCCACGTTCCCTCCGTTCACCACCGTCGACCCATTCCCAATCCTCCACGTTCTTCCCTCGCCTGAACCGACCAGTCCCGACCCCGACCGCTGAACGCTGCACTCGCCAGCGATGACCGAAATGAACCGCTGCCAATCCCGACCTCGACAAACCCCGGTGATCTCCTTATCCCTTCTTCCCTTCACCTGGACGCTGTGCACCACCACCATTAACACAACCACTGCTGCCATCTTCTCCCCCTCGACACCATCTTCCAACAGATTCCCCTCGTCATTCTCTTCTCCCTGTCGATCCTCCACCTGAACTCAATCGTGCACCACCACCTCTCACCTCCTTCCCCTCGTCGTCATCATCGTTATCCTCGTCAACACCATCACCCACATAATCATCATGATCATCACCATCATCTTCACCATGAACATCTCATCATTATCACCAACACCAACCCTAATCACCTCATCATCACCTCCATCATCATCGTCCCAGTCACCATCCACGTCATCACCATCGCCCACATCATCAGCCTTATCATCCCCATCATTATCCATATTGTTATCATCACCTCCATCATCGTCGTCGTCATCGTCAATCTAGTGTACGTGCACGCCCATGCAGGTTCGTATCTGTCCCCTCCTCCGTAATTTTATGTACATATGTAGATAGGTATTCAAATAGGTATATGTACGAATACATTTAGTATATGTATATTTAGTTATTTATTAGTATATGTTAGTATATAAATAATTGGTATATATATATTATAAGTATTAATGTATATGCTAGTTAATAATAATGTATATTTATATATTTACTAGGTGACCCGAGTGTAACCACGGATATCCCGTAGTTACGTTGACCTGTAACCATGTAATTTTGTTAGCAGACTGCCATTATATACACTAACGTACTGGCGATATCCCGTATCATTTGGACTATCTGTCTTGCACAGCAATTATAGACGTGATACCCGTACGATTAGACGCACACTTGACACTAGTTGACCAGTGACATACCTAGCTATGCCCTGAGTTCAAGGTATTTATGATTTTGTATGTGCTAGTGTAATGACTGATATTGTGTTGTATTATATTATATGTATATAGGACATATCGGATTGTTCTGCGCAACTTCAGGAGCAGGTTATTGGTACTTCGCACCTTTCTTGCCAGGCAAGTATACCTTGCCTTGTTGTACTGTTTAAATTCAGTTATTATTTTAGTTGCATATTTATTATTTTAGATTATATAACTGTGCGCCTCCGAGAGAGACTCAGGTGCATTCAACGAAAGCATGGACGTTAGGACTTATGTCTGACCTAGTGTCTAGTAGACCTACCTAAAGTTGCGGAGTTATTGGTATGACTCCCCAGGCCTTGACACATTTCTTACACGTGTTGTGAGTCTCATGTAGGGCACGGACTTAGGTACGTGGTTGGCCACCTGTACGTGTAGGTTGTGCGACGGATAGGGTATAACTGCTAATATTGATGCATGTTAGAAGACTTAGCAGTTATTAGGAGACGGAGCATAGACTATCGTGGTACGATGGTCTAATTCTTGTCCTTGTTTGGTTGTAAGGTTGGGCTATTGTTCTAACGATAGACTATGAGCCAGAATTACGACGCCTCGGCGTAGTGGCTGAAGCATGTTATGGATACAACATCCATAGATCATTGGGCAGGGAGGACGACTAGTAGGCGTATGGGACACCCACTTTCTTTATTCAGATGCCACACTCGACGGAGTGATATGGACGGTATATACTATTCAGATGCCCCATTCTTCGGAGCTGTATGGACATTATATTATGCAGATGCCCCGTTCTTCGGAGTGGTATGGACGTTATTATATTATATTGTGCCCTTGTATTGGGGGCATATGTGGCATATACTAGCCTGTTGTCACGATTGGTAAATTACGTCAGCATATGTCTAGCCTACACTTTCCCATATACTTTAAGTTGTCCTCAAGTTGTATTTCACTTAGATGGTTAGCACACCCCTTTATTTATTCAGTATTTACTTTATGGCATGCTTCTATGTCCCTATGAGGACCTGGTCCCTTTCCAGGTGTAGATGTTCATGAGTATTCGCAGGAGCGCAGATCCGGACTTGCTACGTATATTGCGATGAGGTCTTCTCTTCTAGCTTCGAGATTGTTAGTTGATATTCTTATATTATATTTATCTTGTTTATTCTATATTCTAGTTTGGTAGTGGATTTGTTTCCATCCGACTACCATCATTAGATAATTTAGATTGAGATCTAGTTTCATAGATATTGGTTATTTATGTCTAGTGGATGAGATTTATATTATGCCATGTGACTTGTGATAGATTTATACCACTTATAAATTATTGTTCATGATACAGCGTACGCATGTGTTATGGGTTCCATATATTGGAGTTGTCATATACATGCGGCTGGCATGCTTAAGTGTCCTAGTCCTACGTATTTTGGGACTGGGGCATGACAATACATAAACCCTAAACTCAATATATATCATTCATAACCCTAACCCTAACTAGGTTATATGTAACAAATAAATAATACTACACAAGGAGATGGGGGAAAGGTTACCTCGGTGGTGGTGCGTGGTGGTGGTGCTGGCCGGATGGCCGAGGGTGGTGGAGTCGAGTTCTCAGAGAGTTGCTGTGGTGGGTCTTGCCGGAGTAGAGGTTGGAGATGATGGACGTGGCGGTGGAGGGTGGAGCTGGCCGAGGTGGATGGAAGCAGTAGCTCGTTGGAGTGGTGAGGATGATAGCAGGGGAGGTCGAGGGAGTAGTGGTCGACGGTTGCTGGAGGTTGATGGAGGTGAAGTCGGTGGTAACTCGTCGGAGGAAACGTGGGGTCGACAGTAGCAGTGGTGGTGCTGGAGATACGGGTGGCCGGTGGAGTAGGCGGTGGTCGACAGTGGGGAGACGGGATGGACGGGTGATAATGATGATGATTGTGGTGTTGAAGATGACGCGGGGGGATGGCAGTAGCTCGCCGGAGATGAAGGTAATGACGGGGTCGAGGTGGGTAGCAGCGGCTCGTCGGAGTGGAGGGTGGCCGGGGTAGGAAATAATGGTCGAAGAAGGAGTAGTGAAGAGGAGGAAGAAGTGAAGAAGAAGAAGAAGAAGAAGAAGAAGAAGAAGAAGAAGAAAAATTGAGGAGAGAGAGAGGAGGGGGGTTTACAATGCTCCTTGGGATTACGGCCGGCATTGGGAAAGGGGAGTGATGGAGTGATTATATAGGTGAGTGTGTGGTGAGGATGAGTCTTTAATTTGAATGGATGGCTCAGATTCTACATGAAAGAAATGTACATCCAAAGGAGAAGAGAGGGTTGATTTGACCGGTCAAGAGAGGGAGACGGGGTTTCTTCATTGGCCTTGGCCAATGAGGTGGTGACACCTATTTCCATATTTGTAAATAAGCCCCTTAACTTTTGGGTAATTTTACATGCATGTAAAATGATGGGGATTTGGTGTGGGAAGTGGTGTTTGGTATTATGTAGGGTGAGGGGGTATTTTGTGTTTTGCATGGGCTTAATGAATGGGGTATTGGGTTAAATTAGGGTTAAGTTGGGATTAGTCAAAATTGATATCCCCAATTTAATTAAAATAAAATATTATATGCTCTTAAATTAAATGGGGGCACATGGGGTCTTAATTAGGAGTGACACAAAGGTCATGAACGGTGTAGGCTTGGTATTAGTCTTGGACCCTTTAATTGGGTCGGCTAAACGGGTTGAGTTTGTGTCCCAAAATGGATGGCAACGACAAAGGTACGTGACACAGGATTAAAGAATAAATTTTGGGACTGGAAAGTTGTGCAATTAAATTAGAGCACAAGGGATTACGTTTGTGAGTGATAAAAAAGTCCAACACCTAGGTTGGCTTGTCAAGTCATGCAATAATTACTTAGAAATTATGGGCTATTGTTGGGCTCCGAAAAATGCAACAACGGTAGGGTGCATCAAGGGTTAAAATAAATAATCAGACAACTGCAACATAACTTCTAAACCTCAAATACCCTGACACAATATTTCTAACCTTATCTAGTCTACCTAAAATAATAATTGAGGGGATTTACATCCTTCCCTGTAAGCCCCTGATTTTTTAAAAATATTAAAATTAGGATTTTTCATAATTTTCTAGAATTTTCTTGAAATTTTCTGAAATTAAAATTAGGGTTTTTAAATATTAAATAATTTTTAGTCATTAATAAACAATATTAAAATATCATAAAAATAATATTTTTGGGTGTAAAATAAAAAAACTGGACTTAGGGTAATTTTTCTGGAATTTATCGGACCCCGGACCTATTTTAAAACACCTAAAAAGTATTTAATTAACTATTTATTTATTTTTTTATTTATTTATTATTATTATTATTATTATTATTATCATTATTATTATTTATTTTAATCTGGCCCGTTTCCCCCAGCCCGGCCCACTAGGCTGACCCGCGGCCCAACCCGCTACCGGGTCGGGTCGGGTCAGTCAGACCCGACCCGCCGCCCGCCCGCTGACCCGGTCCCCGCTACATCTCCCCACGTCTTCGCCGGAATCGCTCCGCCGCCGGATCCGCCGCTCCGCACGCCGCTGCGAGCGCCACCCCCGCCACGACGCAACCGCCTCCCCTCCCCTTTAAAACCCCCGCAGCCCCTACCCTCGCCACAGTCAACCACGACCCCCACCACCGTCGACCGCCCGAGCCGCCTCGACGCCGGCCGACCACGCCGCCTTGCTCCCCCGACCTCGCCGGCAGCCCGCCTCCGCCGTCCCAGCGGTCCCAGCAGCCCCGGCCTCCCTCCGCCTCAGCTCCGGCTGGCCCGCCGCTCCCCTCACCGGAATTTTCCCCTAAACCCTAACCCTAGCCCTAATTCTCTCCCCCGTGCCCGACACAGGACACAGTGTCCTGTGTCGTGTCGGACACGACTCGACCCTATTTTTGGGTCCACTTCAGGTGGGTGTAACTTTTTGTTCGTAACTCTGTTTTTGATTCCGTAAATTGCGTTGCGAAGCCTGTATGACCCTCTCGGTGCCCGGATAAACCGCTCGGGGCATCGCGTCCTGTGGTGATCGCACACCGCGAATAAAAACAGGAAAAACCAGACCCTATTTCACCCCAGAACTGAGTACGCCCCGCCAAACGGGACGACTTGGTCGCGTGCGGTCTTCACAGATACGTGCGCATCGTCGATACGGACGTGTAAGATTTCGCGGAAGCTGATTCGGGTGTGCGTGCACACCGGAATCAACGCGTATCCGCGGACATCGCCCCGTATCTGACTTTTCTGCAATTCGCCCTAACTTTTTGTACACTCGTCAGATCGAGACGAAACTTGCGCCATCGGACTCGTAGCAATACGCTGGTCCTGTGGGTCAAGTTTGGTTCGATTCTGAGAACGTTGACGAAATCGCGTGTCGTGGGCCCCACAAGCCCCGCTCGACGGGCGATTTTGTGTTCGGCTCATCGGAATCCAAATCTGGAAGTTCCGTTGGGTTTGTATCAACGTTACTGACCTGTTGACACTAAGTTTGGTGAATTTGGAGACCTTTGACCCGGACACATTTTTCGGTGCAAAGCGGGCCCACCGGTGGACCTCGTTTTGACCCGAAACTGCCGTTTTTGCCCTTGTCTCCAAATTGGACCCAAGGACAGGCGTTTTTAGCTATTTGACATCTTCTGAGCGTGTTGGTAATGTCTATTTTAGCTTTTGGACTCATCTCTGGAATTTTCCCCCGAGAGCCAATATTAATCAGATCCAAATAATAGGCAAGTACCTGCACTTCAAGTTAATCTTTATATATATGATAATTAATTCCCTGCCTTACATGTACCCTTGATGATTACACCTAGTGTTAGAAATACTGGATTTCATGTCTTGAATATTTGAGTTCCTGTCTTATTTTTCATGTCGGGTGGGAGAATACTAGAAGGCATGTAGTTTACCCTTCCCCTTGTCATATTTAATAGCTGTTGGTACGTGACTATACCTCAGCCGGATCTCTATTTTCCCTGTTTAATAGCCGTTTATGATGGCCGAATTAGCCTTATAAACCCCTACATGCCAACTATGTATTCTAAAAATAAACACAAGTTCACACAGATAGTTTCTGGTCATGTTCTATTTCTTGCTGACTGTGTAGTTTCATTTCCTGTTTCATTTAATTCTGCTTTCTTATATTCCTGCTTTCAGCTTTAACTCTGAAATAATAATGTTCTGTTATGCAGTTTCTTAACTTAATATTCAATATTTAATTGTCATAAATATTTAGTTTAACCTTGTTGTGCACTGTGTACTTTGCTCCTTTCCTGACTGGATCTGTTGATTTAGGCGATGATGAGGATCTTGCCCCTACTTATTATGGTCCCTATGAGGGGACTGATGATACCTATGAGGAGCCAGATCCCACCCAGGAGACCCCTGTTGCAGAGTAGCTAGTAATACCTATGATGATACCTATGAGGGTCGTGACATTCCCAACTTAGAAAAAAAATTTCCCCGAAATTAAAAGTAAAGCACGAATAAAAGCTATAAGAATTTAAAAGTAAACTGGTAATTGAATGCAGTACGTAAATTCTTACCTCAGTCCTCAAATAAATACGAGAAATACTGCCGAATGGAATCCTCGAGCTCCCAAGTAGACTCGTCTGGCGAATGATGCTTCCATGCAACCCTGACCAGTCGAATAGTCTGACCCCTCAAAGTCTTCTTACTGCGATCGAGTATCCCCACTGACTTCTCTGCATATGATAAACTGGGCCCGACTGTAATCTCTGAATGATCAAGCATGTGGCTAGGATCTGCCACATATCTTCTCAACTACAATACGTAAAATACGTCGTGCACTCCTTCTAATGAGGGAGGCAATGCAAGACGATAAGCCACTTTGCCAACTCGTTCCAAGATGTCAAAAGGTTCGATTTACCTCGGACTCAGCTTGCCTCTGCCTCCGAATCTAATGGTACCATGAGTGGGCAATATCTTCAAAAATATATTGTCTCCCTCCTTGAACTCCAAGGGTCTGCGGTGCGCATCTGCCCAATGCTTATGTCTGTCCTGTGCTGCACACAGGTAGCTCTGAATCTGGTTTACTTTCTCCACTGTTTGTGTCACCAACTCTGGACCAAGTATCTGACTCTCTCCCACATCACTCAAACATACCGGTGACCTACACTTCCTGACGTACAGTGCCTCATAAGGTGCCATCTATATGCTGGCCTGGTAGCTGTTGTTGTAGGAGAATTCCACCAAGTATAGATGGTCCTCCCAAGATCCTCCAAAGTCGATCATGCACGTTCTCAACATATCCTCTAGTATATGAATCGTACGCTCTGACTGACCATCAGTCTGTGGATGATATGCAGTGCTGAACTTGAGGCGAGTTCCTACGCTCTCCTGCATACTCCACCAAAAATGTGACGTAGATCTGGAATCATGATCCGATACAATGCTGACAGGTGCTCCATATAGTCGTACAATCTGCCTCATATATATGTCAGCTAATATCTCCGTTGACTACCCAACTCTGAAGGGCAAAAAATGTGCAGACTTGGTGCGTCGGTCTACGATAACCCAGACTGCATCCTTTCCGCTAGGGCTCCCCGGGAATCCGGTGACAAAGTCCATGGTAATGTGTTCCCACTTCCACTCGGGAATGAAAAGCGGCTGCAATAGTCCTGTAGTCCTCTGATGTTCAGCCTTGACTTGCTGACAGACCAAACATCTTGCCACGAATCTCGCAATATTTCTCTTCATCCCATGTTACCAGTAGTATTGTCTCAAATCTCGGTACATCTTCGTACCCTCGGGATGAAGAATAAATTGAGCTATGAGCCTCGGTCATCAACTCCTGGCGTTGTCACGACCCCTACCTGAAAAATCGGGCATGAGACGTGGGTACGTCCATCCTACGCCGCAACATCGGTGGTAGAACGCTGTCTAGGTCTACTATCTAGCTAACAATCTCACACAACAATATAAGTACCTGTCAAGATCTCAACTCCAAACGGAGAAGCAATATGATAAAGATAACACAAGTACTCAATCACGAATCTAAGCACGATAAGATGACACAAAAGTCTAACAACTACAAAGTCTAACTAACAACTACTACTAAAGATAACAACAATAATAATAATAATAATAATACAACAATATCCAGAATCAAATATAATACAAGTCTCAAACCAAATGCCGGGGACAAATCTGGTACCAAAAGCAAATAAATACAACTAAGGTCCTAGTGATCCCGACTACCAACCCGGAAATCACTCCTGAACTAGGGGGTCCCTATCTGCACCATCGACAGGCTGAGGTCCATAAAACATCGGACACCAATCCTCCGAATCCTCTGAAAAATATATCCAGTCCGGATTGGAGCAAGTACACCTCTAACAGCAGTTCCAGTTAAATGATAAAAACTATAAAGCAGTTGTAGCAAGTAGCACAAGGAGAAGGAAATAAAGTATGAACAAAGAAATATATATATATATATATATATATATATATATATATATATATATCAACTGGTGCATAAAGGTAAAGATGCATGAAAATCAAAAGCAAGATAATAATGACTGCAGGATACAAGAAATCTAAACTAAGAGCAAGTGTGTGCACAATCTCGTGAAGTGAGTCCAGCAAGAATAAATGTAATGAGTCCAGTCCAGAAACATATAAGTGAGACCAGTCAAGAATTAAAAGAGAGTCCAGACTAGAAAGAATGAACTCGTGTCTCTGAAATACCCGTTTCGACATGTAAACGACTAGGGGTAAGTACGGCTCACCGCACACTGGGTGTGTGGCTGCTATCATTTCAGATTAGACAAGAGGGGGTGATTCCAGTTGGAAATATTTACATGTCTACTCGTGTATTTCCCCACCCCGACTAGTACAAGTGAATCCAAGACCCGACACGTAAATCAAGTATGAGTCCAGCCAGAAACATGAGTGATGCCTGTAGTGAGTCATGATAAGATGCCAGTAGGTGATTCCAGAAATAGAGGCCACAAACATAAAATATACGTGTCGCAAGTGAATAAATCCAAAAATACTAGTCAGTGTCGTGCCAGAAAATCAGATCATACTATACTAGAAGTTGAATCATAATAATTATCAGATAATAAAAACTATCAGAGAATGTACTCGCCTAACGTCCTGAGCAACTAGCAATCCGAACTGGTGTCGCAAGAACCTATTACGAAAAGCAAGATTAAACGGGGTTCAAAAGAGTTAAACAGATATAAAATAACTAAAAATAAGCTTCTAGGGTTGTTCTAGGTCAAACGGGTCAAACCGGTAAAATTTGGGTCAAAAAGTCAACCCGGGGTCCAAAAAGTCAACTCTAGGTCAAAAATAGGTCAAAAGTTGACTTTGGCGGTCAACCGGGTCAACTACGGTCAACTCTAGGTCAAACTAGGGTGCCCCTAAAATTATAGGTCATAACTAGCTCATTAAGATAGTAAACCCACAAACTCGCCTCATTGAGATACCGGGATACCCTCGGTATCCGATACCTCAACATACGCTATATACCCCGCCTATACCCACTAATATATATATATATATATATATATATATATATATATATATATATATATATATATATATATATATATATAACCAACTCTAACCTCAATCCTAGGCAAAAATTTAATACCTCGCCCCGATGCCCAATACCTTGAGTATCTCAAGGTATTAAGATACCTCGCATTACCCCTCTCAATTCTAACTAACTAGCTAACTATCTATATATATACTTATATATACTACTATATATATATATATATATATATATATATATATATATATATATATATATATATATATATATGTAATCTAGTATTTAGGCTATATCTCGATATCTCGTCCCCGATATCTTACTACCCTCAATACCTTGGTATCTCAAGGTATTGAGATACCTCGCCTAACCCTCTCTAACTCTAACTAACTAGCTAACTATCTATATGTATAAACTAATATATATATATATATATATATATATATATATATATATATATATATATATATATATATATATATATATATAACCCAATACCTCGATACCGCTAATACCCTAATACCTTGGTATCTCAAGGTATTGAGATATCTTACCCTTATCTCTCACTATATATATATATATATATATATATATATATATATATATATATATATATATATATATATATATATATATATACATACACACACACACACACACACACACATAATACATATAACTATATCTATATATAGATATCTATATACCTATCTATCTATATATCTATATACATATACCTCTAACTATCTATATATATATATATCTATATATATATATATATATATATATATATATATATATATAAAGGGGGGAACTAGCCGCTGCCGCTGCTGATACTGCGCTGCTGCCGCTTATACTGCGCTGCCGCTGCTGCTGCTGCTGCATGCAGCTACTGCTGCTGCTGCTAAATTCTGAGCTGTTGCAGCTGCTCTACCTCTTCATCCCTCGCTCCATCTCACTCTCCCTCTATCACTCTATCTCACTCTCTCATCTCTTATCTCAACCTCTCTCGCTCTAGCTCTCCATCTCACCCCCTCTCGATCTCTCTAACTCATCACCTCAAACACACACCAACACACACACATATATATATAGAAACACACACACACACA